>JASDQU010013769.1:222377-243551 GCA_032191745.1 Picea mariana | reverse complement strand
GGACCATAGAACTTGGGAGGTAGCTTCTAGGGAATTTTATCTTTGAGTGATGTTTTTTTATAAGGATGTAAATGAAGAAACACTTGATCCCCTTTGGAAAAAGAACGTTTGGATCTATGTTGATCAACTTATTCTTTCATTCAATTTTGCACCATAACCAAGTTGTCCTTGAGGGTATGGATAATAACATCTTTGGTGTGAAGTGTTTTATCTACTACATGAACCTTGGAGGTGCCTGGTACATAAGATGCCACTGACATGGGTTTTGAGCCATAAACAACTTCATATGGTGTCATTTTGGTAGCTTCATGATAAATGGTATTGTATCACCATTTGGCCAAGGGAAGCCAATGTGCCCATTGGTACGACTTTTTAGAAGAAAATCATCTCAAATAGGTTTCCAAGAACTTGTTGACCACTTTCGTTTAGGGACGATATACAGTCACCATATTCATCTATGTACCTTGAAGATTAAATAGCTTCTCCCAAAATTTGATAGTGAATGAAAGGTCTTGACCAAAGAATATGGAAGTGGGCATGCCATGTAGCTTAAAGATGTGATCCATGAAGATCTAGGTAACTAAGGAATGAGTGAAGGGGTGAGCTAAGCCATAAAATGATCTGGATTATATTGAGAACAAAATAATATAAAAACAAAACTATAGCAAAGAACAAAAAATTATAGTGAAACCCAACTTCTATTAATGAATAAAATAAGAGAATACTATAAAACACAAACTGGATAGAATGGTGGTAGCTTATCTCTGAAGAGAAAGATATGATGGCTACACTCACTCGTAGAAAGAGAATACAATGGGTCGTAAGAATGGCCTTTTAACATAAATAAATAACCCTAAAGTTCTAAAAGCATAACCCTAGGAAGTGAAGCGCCAAAAGGTTCGTGGGCCATGAAGTGGTTAGTTGATGCGTCAACTTCCTAGGGCACAAATTTTGCATACAATCTTTGTTTAGGGTGTTTAGTAGCTCATTGGAAATATATAATCGAGAAGTACAATTATTGGAAAGGCCTAAGCATGCGATAAGAATCTCGGGCCCTTAAATAGCCAAAAAACATCATTTAGGGCCTCAAAATGGCCCTAGAAGTTTAGGACATGAAAATCATAACAAAAACGACCAAGATAGAGAATCATGATGAGTCAGTGGAAGAGGTGGGTGGCCACCAATATTCACCTAGATCAATCCTCCCCCCTTATAAAAAAATGGTCCCCATTTATCAAGTCCCCTCAGGAGATGGGAAAACCCTTGCTAAGACTGAACCTTGGTGAGCCACTTTTCTTGCTAAAGTAGTTGTCTTGCTTTGACAACTCAATAGAGTTGCATGTTATGTTGGAGGGTGCCCTTAATTATGGTGTCCATGATTTGATCCACTAGAGCATGCACAATGCATTTAGGATTGATTTTATTAGGGGCCAATTGCTTAGCCACCTTTGAGGTGTCTAGCAGAGGTGGGAAATATGATCAAAGCAACTCCACGTTAAATATTGGGTGCAAGCCAAGGATAGGAGGAATACTCAATATAAGAGCATTATCACCCACACCCTTGGTGATGGTTTAAGGCATGTATTAGAGTGGTCTAAGCTTCCTATGGGGGGTTGTGAGGTGTTATTTCTAGAAATGCAACCACACCTTGTCACCAACCTAAAACTTGTGAGGAACCCGATGTTGGTCATGTCGATGTTTATACTTAGCATTGACATTCTCTAAGATATTATGAACCTATTATTGGAGGAGATAGATTCGTCCAATGAATTTGGATGCTTGATTTGCATTTGTTTGAGCATGGGATGAGTCTGTTGGTGTTACGAGGGAAAAAATATATATGGCCAAGGGTAAACCACAACATACAAGTATGACTGTAGAAATCAACTCAATTCCAACATATGCTATATGAACTAATGTGCAAGATAAGAAATATTCCTACCTCGATCCAACGTTTGATGATATTCCACCATTGAGCACTTCGACCCAAAGCTTTATACCTGCAATAAGTTCTTAACAAATGAGTAGAGAAAGTATATAGTGATGATATAAAGGGGTTAGCACATTAGATAACATAATCCATCAATAAGCATTACAAACATGCCCATGGATAATAATCATACATTTGCAATATACCAATAGGACGGGAAATGAGTATTTCTATTAATAATTGATCAGCAGAAGTGACAACATTACAGACTTCCATGTCGGCACGGTTCGAAACCAAGAAACCAAGTTCCTTCCAACTGGGCCTCCACCACTTCAATCCTCCACCAAAGGCAAGCTCATAAGAGAGAGTCAATGAGGTTCTCTCAACAATAGGGAAAGAGCTTGGGGGCTGAACACTGTGTTCAGACTTGAGGTACAAATGGATGCAGACTCAATATGAAGTAATTTCTCCAGAGTAACTTTGCTCTCAAAGTTTAATGCTTTCTCCTCCTTTTCCATAGCTCAAAATTGTTCTTTTATAGCCTTCAAAATGCAACTGAAGGGCCGAGTCAGAATGTTTCCAGTATGTGGAAGGCCAAGGATCAGAGATCTTCTGTCGTGACATGGAAACCCGACCTCATTTTTGTATTTTCTGGCACAAATCCCGATGTACGTGGGCTGTAGTGGAGCAACCAACGTATACACATCTTGCATAGCTGATAGGGAGCGTATATGTGGGAAAATGTATATTTTTGGCTCTAGATTCATAAAAAATGGATGACAGGTTTGCATAGTGAAATGGAAAAAGGCCCTATGTGCAAGATAGCAATGGTGAGGCAAATCTTGCTATAACAGATGCCCCCTAATGTGTGAGATCATAGGAGTATCTGCAATGGCCGAAATACATTATAAATAACCCAGAAGTGGAGTGGTAGAGAACCAGTTGGAAGAACTCAATTGCTTATTACATTATGTACTGACATTGCATACATGGATGCCAAGAATACAATGCAGATCCATGTGGAAAATATACCAAACAAGTGTTCATGGCCATGAATTGGCAAATACAAATGTGGTTGCATGCCAAAAGCTGTCATAGTCATGAACAAGGCCCAGTGAAACCAATCTCAAAATCATTCTAAAGATATATGTATACCATGGAGTACAAACTGATCTCCCGTGATCACTGAAGTCAAGTAGGTGTTGGTCCCATGAAAAGGAAACAATAGCTCAGGAAAGTTGTGGCCACATAGTGATGTCTTCAAGTCTTCTACACAATCCGCCAAGGTGAAAGTCTACATCATGTGAAAAAAGGAGTTGAGGTCGAACATGCTGAGACATCGTTTGAATACCGGTCATTGAGGTATACCGTTAACAAACGCAAGACAACCTACCAATAATGAAAGTAGGTATCAAGGCACCGAGTACATTTCTACAAGTGCGAATAAAGGAGTTGGTGTCGAACACTTGAGAAATCCATTGATCAAGAGACATTGATGTATTCCCATCTGTGAATGGCGAGAGAGCCTGCCACTAATGACTGCAAGCCTCAAGGCACTCATGAAACTCTAGGTCCCATATCCAGAATAAATGAGCTGAAGTTGATGGAAAGAGACCCGCTGAAAGGAGAGCATTAAGGCATCTCTCATCAGTCAGCACAAGGAACAAAGCAGGAGCTTCATGATTTGGTGGAGATAGGACGAAGAACATGTTCACGAACCAACGACCCTGTGCGTCTTTTATGTGTGCCAAATGCAAATGGTACACGAAAAAGACCCCCTGAATAACAACCAATGATGAAAACTGTTGACAAAGGAGAGGAAACCACCAATAAGGCTAATGGAAACCAAGACACTGCACGAATCCCAAAGTGTGAATAGATGTCTTGCCGTCGAACACAAGGGAAACCACCCAGTCAACGACCAATGATGAAGTGTCGATTGTTGGGTTCAAGGTGACCTACTAATGATGAAAGTAGGGCCAAGGTGCATGATAAGACCATAGTATCATGTGATTCTGAGACAAACTGAGGGTATGGCCGACATGCAAAGTCAAGATTTCTGAGGATTGGCCGACATAGGTTGATAGACTTCCTTTGAACAAGATCATGAGACATATGGTGGACTCCGACAACATAGACTCAATGATGTGACTATTAGATGCAAGAGGCATCAATAATGTTCTCTATAGGGACTAGAAGAGTAACCAGTCGGTAGAGAAAACTCTGTAACTAGATCAGCTTCCTAAGGCCATGCCAAAACCCAAAATTATGATGACACAAGAACTCAATAATTTTGTGCTATGTTCAGAGGCGACACGACTGCTGCCAATTACAATATAGTACTCCCTTCCCACCCGTCTTTTTTTGTTTTGTCATAACAAATGAATGTTATCATACAGAGGAGGGAACGAGTGTCGCAAGTAAGAAAAACTAGTTCCAGCAGTGGAACGTACCTATGCTCAATGCAGGGGAATGCATGTGGGAGATGGACACTCGGGGTGATGTTCCCTCCAGGGTATAGGGTGTTAAATTGCGAAGGATATAAAAAAGGCTTTGCTTGGTTGAGGATGCAAAAACTTCTTAGGCAACGGTTTATAATGCAAAGAAAGAACCGACTAAAGACTCAATACTGCAAGCAAGGGCATGAGATGCAATCACAACTTAATGCCAAAAAATATCCTTTTTTATGTCTTTAGTCTACTTCGTGTGAAAAAGGGGTAAACTTGTGCCAAATAGACATCTTTTCAAATCCAATTTACGAGTGTGAAAAAGACAAGTTCACTCAGCAATCTTTTCTATTTTTGATAACGACTTGGAAAAGAGCTTAACTAAGACTCATGACCTTTCAAATCCAATTTTAACGAGTGTGAAAGGGACAAATCACTCGGCAATATTTTCGGTTTTTTAGATGAGTCGGAAAAGAGCTTAATTAAGACTCATTTTTTTGTCTTAATCAACATGTAAAGGGGGACGCCAAGGCTCCCGTCTCGGTCTTCTGCGGAAAGTCAGTATCTCACGGATAGCTGACAAAAGCTTGGGAAAACCCAAGACTCTCCAAGTTGAGGAGGAGAAAGTGCTAATGAAGGATACAGTCTTCATGATGGTTCAGACAATGTCTCTTAATGGAAAAGACATAGGTGGGGGAATAAGATGACCCATTAGATTGTTCCAATTGAAGGGAACTTCGTCAGGACTTGGAGGAAGAACGTTCTAGGAAAGAATAAATCTCTCTTATTCAGAAGGGGGAGGATTTGAAATATTGATGACATGATTGAAAGGTGCATCATTCTCTTCAAGGAGAGTAGGGTTGACCAGATATTGCACTGGTGTGGCCACTTATTCAATTATAGGTTGAAGAGGATGCATAGTAACGGGGGAAAGAGATGCTTCCCTTTCGACAAAGGGGGTGGGGTCGGGAGAAGATTGTGTCGATGGAACCATAGAGACAATCAAATAAGAAGTGGCATGAGGAGAAACCATGGAGGCCTTAGAATCCGAAAGGCTCTTGGGTGAGCCCCGCGCTTCTGGTATCTCAACAGTAACCAGGCATAAACGAGTAAGGTGACTTCCTTCACAAGTCCTGCAAAGGAATTTAGGTTTACGTCTGAGACGTCTAGGCTTCTCGATGTAACTAGAAGGGGAAAGAGATTCGTCTCCTATATGATGAATAGAGGCAGGAGACGTGACACGACTATGATTTGGGGTAAAAAGAATGGTGCCCCCAACATAATTGGTAGAGGTTGGGGGCACGCCGTCGACATGGTTTGTAGAAAAAGTCAAACCATCTCCGACATGAATGGTAGAGGTTGGTGATGGAGCATCAGTATGACTAACAGTGACTGGGCTAGCGATAGATTGTGGCATTTGATTCCAAGGTCCAGAGAAATATTGATTCTGAAAAATTGCAAGACAGGTAGGATCTTGGTGTACCCCCTGCCCCAGCCCAGAAAAGTGTTGGTTCACGCCAAAATGGTCCGAAGAGGTTTGGACGGGCATCGTCACTGAGGTCTGTGAAGAGACTGAGGTAGGGTAAGGATTATTCGAGTGAGGATATATGTTTCCCCCTTGT
The DNA here is from genome assembly GCA_032191745.1 of Picea mariana. Taxonomy (NCBI): domain Eukaryota; kingdom Viridiplantae; phylum Streptophyta; class Pinopsida; order Pinales; family Pinaceae; genus Picea; species Picea mariana. The sequence continues at coordinate 237,552 of JASDQU010013769.1, read as the reverse complement.
GAAGGGGTCCCATAAAGAGGGTAGCCCGAACTGTAAAATTGACTCTCCCCATATGAAAGACCTGGGGGTACTTGAGGACCTGTCATGGAAAAAGTGTTCGAAGGAACTGCCATGGCGGATGAAAGATACATGGGCGGGGTGTAATAAGTGGGATAAGCACCCATCTGAGTACTGGCTCCTGAAGGAGCATAGATAGAGTTGGATCCATAAAGTGGAAGGTTTCAACCTCCCATGGGGGCACGACTCACATCAAACGACGAAGTAGGCATAAGAGCCATGGTGCCCCCGGATCCAAGGTTAGGATTTATGTATGTGGGCCTGGGATAGGATTGCACGAGGGAAGGCATAACAACAGAAAAATGACTAGGAACCCAAGATGTGGATTGAGAGTTGTAGTTATGCATACCATTGTAAAAGGCGGAAGGGTCTGTCCCCATGAAATGAGTAGGCATCATGGAGTGGGTAGCAGTGAATGAGGGAGCAAAAGAAACTCCACTGTTCATACTGATGAAATCCAAAATAGACTCCTAAGGTCAACTAGTAGTCAAAGGGCATACAAAAAAGTCAAACGACCAATATGCATGCAAACGGCCTAAAGTGGTTGAGTGGCCTCCCTTGCCAAAGAAGGTATGTCTCGTCCAAGAGGGACCTAAGACTCCCTGCTAAAGTTTGGAGGTAACAGAATCAGTTATAGGGGCCCTCGTGGGCTTAACAACCAATCGGTCAGATCCCCCCAGAGAGGTAATCCTCCATAAAGGTTGTTGTTCGACCCCTATCTGACCTAAGGTACAAGCAGAATAACCCCTACAAGTAACCTATGAGATACCTAAGTCAAGCAACTAATAAACCACTGTATAATCGATGCACATGCGAGTAGTCGTAAGTCTGGATCACCGTATGGGTAGGGTAGCAAAGCCCGAAACCTTGAAAGCATCGCCTCTCATAGAGGTATGGGTACTAGCAAGATCCCCAAATAAGAATAAATCCACAAAAATATCTCTGACGCTAGGTGAGTATCCAGGGGTTATCCCTTCAACTAACTTCGTGACCTCATGATTAACTTCGGTGTGAGTGGAGCCTCCTGATATTACCAATTATACAATGGACTTCTCAACTCCCTATCTCAGACACATATGTTGATTTAATTGCCTTGGAGAAGTTTACTCACAAAATCTTATTCCAAGGCACTAAATCCTAAACTAGTTTGTGCACCCTAAAAAATAAAATCATGACTAATCAATTTTAGTTTAAAGCGTAAATTTTATTGGTCGTAATTACTCAAAAGGGTATGGAAGTGAAACTCATGATGTTATGACTCTGCAAGAAAATGAATATGAATATAATGCAAAGTCTATCTTTAACTTTTCAATGAATGATATGCTAATAAAAGCAATGCAATTTTCAATTTCAACTCTGCAATTCAGAAGTAAAATGAAATCTTTCATTAAATGAACTAAGCTAATGATAAAGGCCCAAAGACAAAAATGTTAACCAATGCAAAATGCCTATTTTTTTTTTTTTGTATTTTCAATATATTAAAGAGAAAATGCATGGACTGTAAAGTAACATGATATACAAATTCTACTATGTATAAATGAAATAACTCAAACAAAATACCAAGCAACCAAGAAAACAACCCAGGGTTCAAGGACAACAAGGATGAAAAACAAAGAGAAAGACTACACCTAAAAATTCAACTCCCAACAGGGTTCCTGTCAACCTAGAGAAACTCAACAGGCACTACAGAGGCCTAAGAAAGCTCATCAATCGTCAAAACTCACCCAACAATCACTAAACCAAGCAAACAAAAAAATGGAAGTGGTATACGTGATTGTTCAGGAGAACATGGTGTATATACGCATCCTGCAGTGAGACAGCAAGCGGGTATACACGACTGTCTGGGAAAAAGGAGCGTATATGCTTTAAAACAAGGCCAAGCAAAGGCAAGAAGGCTGAAAACTCAGACCCAGAGTGAACAGAATCTGTAAAGTAGTGATACGACAAGAAACACAAAGGAAAAAGAGCAATGCGAGAAGAAAAAGTACTTCAACCCTTAGAAGGAACATCTCTCCCCAGTGGAGTCACCATTTCTGTTACGAGGGAAAAACTCTCTATGGCCAAGGGTAAACCACAATATACATGTACGACTATAGAAATCAACTCAATTCCAACATATGCTATATGAACTAATGTGCAAGACAAGAAAGAGGCCTACCTCGATCCAACGTTTGATGATGTTCCACCGTTGAACACTTCGACCCAAAGATTTATACCTGCAATAAGTTCTTAACGAACGAGCAGAGAAAGTATATAGTGATGATATAAAGAGATTAGCACATTAGATAGCATAATCCATCAATAAACATTACAAACATGCCCATGGATAATAATCATACATTTTCAATATACCAATAGGACGGGAAAGGAGTATTTCTATTAATAATTGATCAACAAAAGTGACAACATTACAGACTTCCATGTCGGCACGGTTCGAAACCAAGAAACCAAGTTCCTTCCAACTGGGCCTCCACCACTTCAATCCTCCACCAAAGGAAATCTCATAAGAGAGGGACAAAGGGATGCAAACTCAATATGAAGTAATTTCTCTAGAGTAACTTTGCTCTCAAAGTTGAATGCTTTCTCCTCCTTTTCCATAGCTCTAAATTGTTCTTTTATAGCCTTCAGAATACAACTGAAGGGTCGAGTCAGAACGTTTCCAGTATGTGGAAGGCCAAGGATCAGAGATCTTCTATCATGACATGGAAACCCGACCTCATTTTTGTATTTTTTGGCACAAATCTCGATGTACACAGGCTGTAGTGGAGCAGTCAGCTTATACGCATCTTGCATAGCTGATAGGGAGCGTGTATGTGGAAGAATGTATATTTTTGGCTCTGGATTCATAAAAAAGGTATGACAACTCTGCATAGGGAAATGGAAAAAGGCCCTCTGTGTAAGATAGCAATGGTGTGGCAAATGTTGTTATAACAGTTGGGAAGATAGAATGAGAAGAGCTACATCAATGAGGACCAATGGATGAAACCCCAAGCACACCTGAAAAGGGATGTGGCCAATAGAGTTATGGAGAGATATGTTATAGCTATGCTAAATATATGGGAGACTCTCATCTTGTGTACGTGGATTCTTGGTTTTATACATGCGTAGGATATGAACAATCATCCTATTGACCACCTCTATTTTGCCATCTATTTGGGGATGAAAGGAAATTGATTTGTTCAACTTGGTGTCCATAAGAGACCATAGGATCAACCAAAGGGTTTTGAGGAACATGTTGTCCCTATCTAAAACAATGGCTCGTGGTAGCCCAAAATGAACATAAACATGCACACAGAAGAGTTTAGCAGTGGTGCCAGTTGTGATACTCTTTTTACAAAGGGTTAAAATGGAAATCTTAGAGAACTAATCAATGACCAAAAAGACACAATTATGACCATGTTTGGTGGAGGGAAAGACTAACATGTAATCCATGAAGACAAACTCTTAGGGATTTTCTGGTGTAGAGAGAGGAGTGCAAATCTCATGCTTATTGATGGATGGCTTAGTGTTGGCACATGAAATGTACAACCTCATGTACTATTCGACATCATGTCGAAGCTTGGGCTAGTAGAAATTATTCTAAAGTATTTTTATTGTCTTCTCCACCCCGAAGTGCCCCGCCACTTGACTGTAATGTACCTCCCAAATTAGTTTTTCATGCTTGCTTCAAGGAACACAAAGATGACCGTGATAACACAATATCACATCTTGGAGGTGGAAGTTTGGAACACCTTTCCTGAAACTTAGGGTTTAATAAGTGGCAATGAAGTCAGAGTCACTACTATATAATTGTGGCCACCCATAGATCTCATGCCCATGGTATTTAAGAACTATAGTGAGGGCCACAACTGGGCACCAATTGAGGCAATCAACAATATGGTTGGTTCTACACTTCTTGTACTTAATATTCAAGTGGAATTGTTGCAGGTATGTGGACCATTTATGATAGCGGTCATTTGGTAGTTTTCATTTTATTTGCATGAATTGTGGAGGCTTGTGAATAATGTGGTTGATCATTTCCTTACCCATAATGCAATGCTTCCATTTTCGGCATTACTGCACAATGGAGTACATCTCTTTTTCATAGGTGGGATACCTGCAAACAACATTAGGCAATGTTTCACTATTATAGGAAATCAGATGTCCCTACTGAGTGAGGATAACAATGATAGCATAGTCAGAGGCATCTATCTCGATCTTCAACAATTTTTGTAGATCTGGCAATGTGAAGACTGGTGTAGAACATAGGTGGTGTTTCAAATCCTGGAATGTTTTCTATTGTGATTCAGACTAGGAAAACTTGGCGTTATCTCCCCCTTGGTCACTTGAATTAAGGGCCACGCTGAGAGAAACCTAACATGAACCTGTAGTAGAAGTTTGTGATGCCCAAGAAGATGTAGAGCTCTGTTAGAGTCATCGGGGTAGGCCAATCGCGAATGAATTAGATCCTGGTTGGGTCCACATGCACCCCATGTTCATCCATGATGTATCCCAAGTATTAGATTCTTTGCATGATGAATGAGAATTTGTCTATGTTGGTATATACCTTGTTCTTTTGTAGGGTGCTCAGGACCTGTTGAATGTGCTACAAGTGATTTTCCTAGGTCTAGTTGAAGATGAGGATGTCATCCAAATAGACCACCACAAAAGATTTTGTGAACGGTCATAAGATACCATCTATCATCCTCATGAATTCTTTTGGAGCATTAGTCAAGACAAAAGTCATGACCAACCACTCAAAGAGGCCTTATTTAGATTTGAACGTTGTCTTCCATACATCAATTGAGTCTATCGAAACCTGGTGATAGCTTGAATTTAGATCAATCTTGTTGAAGAAATTGTCACCCTTGAGATGATCAAAAAGGTCGTTAATCTGGGGAATCAAGTATTGGTTCTTCACAATCATTTTATTCAGGGATCTATACTCAATAAAAATCTTCCATGTTCTATCCTTCTTCTGCATCGACACAATTAGGCACCCACAAAGCGAGGAGCTTGGTTGAATGTGGCCCTTGTTGATGAGCTCATGAATTTAACGCTTTATTTCCTCATTATTCAAAAGGGATCATGTGTATATTGGACCATTGGGAAAGGAAGAAGGAAGCATTAGGTATAAAATCAATGGTATGTTTGACCAGTGCAAAGGCACCCCTACAGGTGAAGCAAAGAGGTCTCTTTATTCCTCTACAATATTTTCCACCTGTTTTTGTTGTGTAGATAGACTAGTGCAGACCCCCAACCCTCTATCGGTGCTCGGGTCAAGGTCCGCTATAGGATCATTCTAATTCCTACCCTTGAGTGAGATTGACTCTTCGATTCCTCTTCGGGGAATCCCACGCACATAAAATGGTGCTTCTCCACAGGTCCTTATGAATTGATCCCATGCGATCAAGCACGAAGCATCAATTCCAATCCGCCTATGATCAAACAATGTGGTCGTATTTCTCGCGATTTCGAAACTTCGGAGTTCAGGGCTTCGTGACTTCTCCTTCCGAGTTTCTCAACTCTTTGCCTTTCGAATTCATGATACCCAACGTGCATATATGGGTATGGCTCTTCCTCTTATCAGAACCCTCCGCGTGTGACCACCGACTAGGCTTAATACTAGCACCTCTCGCTACTCGCACTTTCGCGAGTTTCAACGTCTAACCTTGGCACCTTCCCTTCATGAACCCCCAAGAAGCGACATTAGCTTTCCCTCTTGTGTTCTCGCTACTCGCGACTTTGCAAGTCGAAGGGTTGAACTCTCGTTCCCTTATCTCACAAATCCCCAAGACGCGAGAGGTCAACGGAGTGTTGATTCCTTTCACTAGGCGACACAGGTTCGCCTGTCTATCACCCGGGCCCACCTTGTGGCTCTGCCACATGTCTCTCATGCCTAGGTTCGACAATTCTTGACTTCGCTCCCCAAGCGCTGCCTCCTTTGTATCCCAACACCCGAAGTGCCGAGATCCCGAACTCCTCGTTACTCCCTATCACAACTCGCGAATTTGGGACTTTCGGGAAAAAAGTCTCGACCTCCTATCCTCCGAAATGCCGAAATGCCGATATTCGACTCGTTATTAATTGCTGGCCCCACAACAGAACTTCTTGCTCTGTCAGGACTTCGCACTTCGCGATTTTGCGAATCTTGATGCAAGGTTTTCGACCCTTCAGCTCGCGACTCCGCGAAATGAGAGTCCGCGAGTGATCTGACGACCCTTGTCAACTTGGATCCTATGGTCCAATTTCTCCTGAGCTTGCACTTGAAGAATACTTGCTGTAACCTCCCTGCTCCTCTGCAAGATCTGACAGCTCTCAAAATTTCATGAATTCTCCACGGAGAATTTCGACCATCCAATGCCTCCTTGACAACTCCTACGAAATGAATAAGATATTCCTTCATGGAACTTGTCCACCTACAAAACAACTTCGCTACGCCTCCTTTCAACACTTCAAGGCACTATCCCTCTTGAGCTTTTCTTCGACAACTTTGAAGACTCTATTCCTCCTGAGCTTGCTTGAAATCCTCAAATACTCTGGGGATAACTCCTGGGCACACTCTTTGTGGCACTTTTTCAAATACGCTCTAGTATTTGAACCTCTTTGACTCTGTGCACTCCTTGCAATAGCAGTCCTTCAACAATTCCCTCAGGTTGTAAGCTCTGAGACTTCAGTCGGCCTGCGCACACCATGCACGGCTCTTGTGCTTAATTTGCACTTCTACGAGAATGAGAATAATTGTATCCCTCCTGAGCTTTCAGAGATAAAAACTCTGAACCCTTGTCAATGCACTCCTTGCGGACAAACTCCACTGCATTCCTTGCAGGAATTTTACTCACTCAGGTTGAGAAACAATTGAAACTCATTCCTTACTCTCTCTCTCTCAGATTTCAAACATTCAATAAGAAATCATTCATACATAGCGTAACAACAAATGCATAACAGAAAGAGTAAAATATCTATGAGCATAGCATTCAACATGCATATACAGAGAACATCACAACACCATAAGTCTGAATCAAAGCTTCATGTATTAATTCAGGACTTCTGTACATGGGTGTTTTCAAAAAAGGCCTCTGCTTCTTCTCCTCTCTTTGCTCTATGCTCGATTGATTATGCTTATGTTACAATGATACAAGATGAGGTTGTCTATAATCGGTTTTCCCTCCGGCTCCTTAAAACTATCTAATCCGCAATTCAAAGCTACCTACTTACATTTACTACACATAAATGCCTCTACCTACTACAGATGAGAGCGAATCGCTCAAGATCTGTTTACAATATCTAAGTGTGCTTCCTCTTAACTATTACATTAACATCCACACATTTATTTCAAAACATCTCAAAACACTTTTGCAATGTGCTGAAATGCGTTGGCGCTTGTTCCAATTGTCTTCCGCCTCTGCGCTTGCTTGTTGTTGGCGATGCTCTTGCATCATACTCCCTCGCTTGAAAATTTTCATGGGCTCCTGTCCATGAGCTCTCGCACGGTCTGCCCATGCTTTTGAATATCTGCTTCATTTTCCCAGCTGGCATCTTCAACTGGATGTCCCTTCCACTTGACCAAGTATTCAAAATATTCCTTTCGCCTAGTCCTCTTACTAACTCTTTTGTCCAGTATGATTTCCATCTGTGGCTTCTCTGCAACATGCATCTGTTTAGCCCACTGAACCTCTGGTTGTTCACTGTTTGCTCCTGCCTCTTTAGCTTTATAAGGGTACAATTCTGAGATGTTGAATATCGAAGAAATTCTGATCCCATTGGGTAATTCGATCTCATAAGCATTTGTCCCAAATTTCCTTATGATCTGGCACGATCCAATTTTCTTCATTTTCAATTTATTATATGTCCCCCTCGGGAACCTTTCCTTTCTCAAGTGTGCAAGGATCAAATCACCAACTTCGAACTGAATTTGTCGCCTGTGTTGATCTGATCTTCGCTTATACTCTTGGCTCGAGTTTTGCAATCGCTCCCTAACTTGGTTATGAAGCTCCTTCATCGCTTCTGCAAAATCCTCTGCACTAGCACTTCTAATCGCAATCTGTTCTGAATCTCTCAATTCAGAAACTCCTCTTGGCTACATGCCGTAAAAAATTTGAAATGGACTCTGCCCTGTGCTTCTGTTGATTGAATCATTATAAGCAAATTCCGCCTGTGGCAGAATATTGTCCCACTGACTGTGATGTTCAGTCACCAAACTTCTCAGCAAGTCTCCCAAACTTTTGTTGACAACTTCTTTCTGTCCATCCGTCTTAGGATGATAAGTTGAATTGAACAACAAGTTCGTTCCCAAATTTTTCCATAAGGTTCTCCAGAAGTGTCCCACGAACTTGGTGTCTTGATCCGAAACTATGCTCCTTGGTAAGCCATGAAGTCGAATGACTTCTTTGAAAAATAGATTCGCAATGTGAGTTGCGTCACTGGTTTTATGACATGGTATAAAATGTGCCATCTTAGAAAATCTATCCACCGCCACAAAGATCGAGTCGAACCCTCTTTGTGTTCTTGGCAGCCCCAATATGAAGTCCATGCTTACTGCATCCCATGGCCTCTCTAGTATGGGTAACGGTTGATATAAGCCTGCATTCTGCCTCTTTCCTTTTGAATGCTGACAAATTCTACATCTGTCCACGAATCTTTTGATGTCTGCTCTCATTCCTGGCCAAAAATATGACTCATTTAACTTTGAGAATGTCTTGTCATGACCAAAATGCCCAACCAATCCTCCACTTTGTTTCTCCTTCAGCAAATTCTCTCTCATGGAGCATTTTGGAAGACAACGTTGAATACCCTTAAACAATAATCCTTCCTGGATTATGTATTCTGTCCATTGACTTCTGTCCCTGAGAATTGGATTCTCAGCTGCTTCATATGCCTCCTTAAAATCTGGATCATCTGTGTACATTTCCTTGAGGTTATCAAAACCCAAATTTTTGACTCTGAACTCCTGCAATAGAAAACATTTCCTGCTCAAAGCGTCAACAACTTTGTTAGTAGTTCCAAAAATATGCTTAGTTACAAAAGTAAAGTTCTACATGTATTCAACCCATTTAACATGTCTTTGATTCAACTTCTCCTGTTGAGTCAAAAATTGCAAAGCATGATTGTCACTATATAAGACAAACTCCGTAGGAATCAAATAGTGTCTCCATTTCTTCAATGCCTGAATAATAGCATAGAACTCCTTGTCATACGTGGAGTATTTTATTTTGGCTTCGTTTAGCTTCTCGTTGAAGTATGCTATCAGTCTGTCTTCTTGGCTCAAGAATGCCCCTATTGCAAATCCACTTGCATCACATTTTACTTGAAATGTCTTTTTAAAATCCGGCAACACCAAAATTGGTTGTTCCGTGATTTTCCTTTTCAACAAATTGAAGCTTTTCTCAGCTTCTTCTGTCCAGTGAAAAGACTTGTGTCTCTTCTTCACTGTGTCCATCATTGGTGCGCTAATTCCACTGAAATTCCTGATGAATTTTCTGTAGAAACTAGCCAATCCGTGAAAACTTCGAACTTCAAAGATACTCTTTGGCGATGGCCAATTCTTAATCACCTCCACTTTATTTGGATCCATCTTCAACTTGTCTGCAGAAATAACAAACCCCAAATAAATGAGCTCGGTCTTCATGAATGAGGATTTCTTCATATTTATCAGCAACTTCTCTTGATGTAGCCTCTTCATCACTGTAGCCAAATGTTTCAGATGCTCTGCCTCTGTTTTACTGAAAATCAGTATGTCATCAAGATACACAATGACAAATTTTGCCGATGAAATCCTTCAGGACTTCATTCATCAATATCATGAAAGTGCTTGGTGCGTTTGTTAAGCCAAACGACATAACAAGCCATTCACACAACCCTTCATTGGTCTTGAATGATGTCTTCCATTCATCTCCTTCTCTCATACGAATTTGGTGATATCCACTTTTCAAATCAATCTTCGAAAAAAAAATTTGCTCCACTCAAGCAATCCATCAAATCATCCATCCTTGGTAATGGAAATCTGTATCTGATGGTAATCTTGTTGATCGCTCTCGAGGCAGTACACATCCTCCAGCCTCCATCTTTCTTTGGACCGAGTACTATCAAAACAACACATGGACTCAAGCTTTCTTTAACCAATCCTTTGTCCATCAAATCCTGGACTTGTCTTTTGACCTCTTCATTCTCCTGCGGTGTCAATCTATACGCTGCTTTGTTTGGTAAACTAGCTCTAGGTATGAGATCAATGTGATGACTTACACTTCTAATAGGTGGCAATGAACGAGGTAGTTCGTCCACTACTATGTCAGCAAATTCTTCCAGCAACTTCTGGATTTCCTTTGGTAGATCATCCACTCTTGTATTGGTCAAAACAATTTTAGGTTTCCTGACCACAATGAATTGTGGATCTTCCTTCTTCTTAACCTCCTTAAGAAGTTTCTTCCCACTCATGAGAAGTACAGTGTTGCTTACTTCAGGTTTCACCCCTTTGTCCTTAATTGGAAACAACATGTGAGTTCTCCCATTCTTCTCTAGGGTGTAGGTGTTCTTCCTCCCATCATGAACCACATTACTGTCATATTTCCATTTTCTACCTAGCAATAGATGACAAACCTCCATGGGAATGACATCACACAATATCTTATCGTTATATCATCCTATTTTAAATTCAACTAAACATTGTTTAGTGACATTTACCTGATGTCCTTTTTGTAGCCATGAAACTCTGTATGGACTGGGATGTTCAATAGTCTCCAGCTCCATCTTTTCTACCACCTCTGTAGAAATGAGATTGTCTGTGCTACCACTGTCTACAATGACTTTGCATACCCTGTCCTTGGTCTTGCAAGCGGTCCGAAAAATATTGTTCCTTTGCATTGGATTCTCCGCCTCTTTTTCTAGTGTTAAGAGAACCTTCCTCATCACCAGTGATCTTCCACCTTTAGCATCCTCTGCCTCAACATTCCGCCTTTTTTCTTTGGCAATGTGAGTTTCACCTCCTTCTTTCTTCTTATCTAGACATTCATAAGATTTGTGTCCATTCTTTCTGCATGTGAAGCATTTTATTACTCCACCTCTGCCTCTTCCTCTTCCTCTAGCACAAGGAAAAGTGTTGTTATCAGCATATTGTCCTCTCTGTTCAGTATACTGCCCTCTCTGTGAGCTTCCACCTCTCTTAGTTTGAGGTTGAGGTTTCTTCCACTCTTCCTTAGACTTCTAATTCCTATCTTGGACAATTGTTTTGCCTCTGGGCTGACTCCTGCCTCGGCCTCTCTGACTTTTCTTTCGGCTCAGCGTCTCTTCAGCCTTCAGAGCCATCTTATAAGCATCTTCTACGATCTAAATGATCATCATGCTCATCTCATCCTGAATGTTGTATCTCAGACCATTCATATACTTGGCAACCTTTTCATCATCACTTTTGCGATGACCTGCTCTAATGTTTAGCTTGTAGAACTCTTCAGTGTACTCCTTCACTGACATTAGCTTCTGTCTCAAATTCTGCATTCTTCGAAATAGAGTGATTTGTTAATCCTTGGGTATGAATTTCACCTTCATCTTCACGACCATTCTATCCCAACTCTTGATTTTCTGCTTGCCTTTGTAACGTCTGTCAGCTTGTAGTTCATCCCACCACAATGCTGCATGTCCTTTAAGTCTTGTGACAGCATGTTTGACCTTCTTGTCTTCCTCGACATCTTCATAGTCAAAATATGTGTCCAGAGCTCTAATCCAGTCTAGAAGCTCTTCAACATCTAGGTTTCCCTCATATACTGGAATGTCCATTTTTTCCCTAGCACTCATTCTTGCAACAACCCTAATCAAGCGTTCATTTGCTGCATCCTCTGCTGCAACATCTTCTCCTTCATGTCCAGCTTCATCTTCAATTTCAGATTCACTGACATCTCCAACATCGGTTGTGCGCCTCTATTTTATTTCCATGTCCACGACTCTGGCGCGTAGGTTATGCATCTCTCTTTCCATGGATGGATTTGGCACCTGCCTACCCCTTTCTTCTGGAATTTCCCTCTCCTCTGGCGGATCGAGTGTTTTCCTGTCTCTTCTTCTCGGCGGCATGGTGAATCTTTATTTTCCCTGCTACAGAAAGCAAAGAAATCTTTCTGGGCTCTGATACCTCTTGGTGTAGACCCCCAACCCTCTATCAGCCCTCAGGTCAAGGTCCGCTACAAGATCATTCTAATTCCTGCCCTTGAGTCGGATTGACTCTTTGATTCCTCTTTGGGGAATCCCATGCACATAAAATGGTGCTTCTCCATAGGTCCTTATGAATTGAACCCACGTGATCAAACACAAAGCATCAATTCCAATCCCCGTCTGATCAAACAATGTGGTCATATTTCTCGTGATTTCGGAACTTCGGAGTTCGCAGCTTCACGACTTCTCCTTTCGAGTCTCTCAACTCTTCACTTGTCGAATTCACGATACCTGACGTGCAGATATGGGTATGGCTCCTCCTCTTATCAACGCCCTCCGCGCGTGACCACCGGCTAGGATTAACACTAGCACCTCTCGCTACTCCCACTTTCGCGAGTTTCAACATCCAACCTTGGAACCTTCCCTTCACGAACCCCCGAGAAGCAACATTAGCTTTCCCTCTCGCATTCTCGCTACTTGCAACTTCGCAAGTTGAAGGGTTGAACTCTTGTTCCCTTATCTCATGAATCCCCGAGACATGAGAGGTCAACAGAGTGTTGACTCCTTTCACTAGGCGACACAGGTCTGCCTGTCTATCACCTGGGCCCACCTCGTGGTTCTGCCACGTGTCTCTCATGCCTATCTTTGGCACTTCGCGACTTCACTCCCCAAGCGCTGACTCCTTTGTATCCCGACACCTGAAGTGCCGAGATCCCGAACTCCTCGTTACTCCCTATCGCAACTCGCGACTTTGGGACTTTCGGGACAAAAGTCTTGACCTCCTATCCTCCGAAATGCCAAAATTATGAGTTCCGACTCGTTATTAATTGCTGGCCCCACAACGGAACTTCTCGCTCTGTCGGGACTTCAAACTTCGCGATTTCACGAATCTTGATGCAAGGTTTTCGACCCTTTAGCTCACGACTTCGTGAAATGAGAGTTCGCGAGTGATCCGACGGCCCTTGTCAACTTGGATCCTATGATCCAATTTCTCCTGAGCTTGCACTTGAAGAATACTTGTCGTAACCTCCCTGCTCCTCTGCAAGATCTTACGGCTCTCGGAATTTTGCGAATTCTCCACGGAGAATTTCGACCGTCCAATGCCTCCTTGACAACTCCTACGAAATGAATAAGATATTCCTTCACGGAACTTGTCCACCTGCAAAACAACTTCACTACGCCTCCTTTCAACACTTCAAGGCACTAGCCCTCTTGAGATTTTCTTCGACAACTTCGAAGACTCTATCCCTCCTGAGCTTGCTTGAAATCCTCAAATACTCTGGGGATAACTCCTGCGCGCACTCCTTGTGGCACTTCTTCAAGTATGCTCTAGTATTTGAACCTCTTCAACTCTGTGCACTCCTTGCAATAGAAGTCCTTCAACAATTCCCTCAGGTTGTAAGCTCTGAGACTTCACTGGGCCTGCGCACACCTTGCACGGCTCTTGTGCTTAATTTGCACTTCTACGAGAATGAGAATAACTGTATCCCTCCTGAGCTTTCAGAGATAAAAACTCTGAACCCTTGTCAATGCACTCCTTGCGAACAAACTCCACTGCACTCCTTGCAGGAATTTTACTCACTCAGGTTGAGAAACAATTGAAACTCATTCCTTACTCTCTCTCTCTCAGATTTCAAACATTCAAGAAGAAATCATTCATACATAGCATAATAGCAAATGCATAACAGAAAGAGTAAAATAGCTATGAGCATAGCATTCAACATGCATATACAGAGAACATCACAACACCATAAGTCTGAATCAAAGCTTCATGTATTAATTCAGGACTTCTGTACATGGGTGTTTTCAAATACAACCTCTGCTTCTTCTCCTCTCTGTGATTATGATCGATTGATTATGCTTATATAAAGGTTTTCCAAAATATCACAAATGAATCTCAGTCGTTGATCCATCAAAATATGTTCCATATCCCCTACCTTTTGCCATCGTGGACCTTGATAGTACGGAATTTTCCCAAAAATACCAAAAATTATAATTTTTTGAAGATTTAATATTTTTACTAAAAAAAAAAATTCAACCAAAAAATTCCTTTATTTTTTTTACCACCATGGTTGAAAATGACCTTATGACTATTAATTTGGAATCCCTTTCACAATTACATGCATTATCCACCCCAAAATTTGGGAATTTCACTCTAAAATTCATCATTTCTCTCAAATTCAATACAAACTGATACTATGTAATAGAGTATTTGCTAAAGTTGTGTGGGTGTTTGGCCCATATAGGTCTGATGTTGAACCAGAAGCTCTGATACCAATATGTAATATACATGCCTGCTAGAAACGAAAATTAAAACTCCTCATACATATAAAAAAAAACAAGGGGCGGGAGACCCATAATTTAACATGCATCTAACAAGATATTTTAAAACATGAATGTAATCATTCACAAAATAAAACATAACATTCGAATAAAACTATTTACACACCGGAATTAACATAATAATCATAACGAAAAACTTATATGTATATAAAATAGTCAATTGGTTGCATATGAAGAACGTTCCTCCTAGCCATAGGCTTCTTGTTCATTTTCTCCCAACAGAAATCCACCCCCAAGCTAAGGCTACGATTCCACAAGGAGGTATGTCCCTCTTGGTTGTCTACTCTCCACATTCAGTAGCCCAAAACCTAGGTTCTATTCCAACATATTTTTTCCCCTCAACCTACGCAACCCAAGGAATGGGATCCCCTTCTCTACCACATAGTCACTCGTGCCTTCCCACTTCCCTCAGCTCCAATGCACCCGGTTGGCTAGGATTTTCATAGTTGGCAACTCCAAGAACTCACAACTTCTCCAGGAGTTCCAACAACAACCTTCACAAGGCGCTTGAGCCATTTCCTTGAAAGAAAAAAATACTCCACATGCACACAACTCATTTTTCCAGGAATGCAGACCAAATTTCCATCATAAACATGACCCAATAATGCTTTCCTTCAAGCAAAAAATGTTTGGTGCTCTTCCTAATGCTCAACTCCCC
>JASDQU010013769.1:179512-191428 GCA_032191745.1 Picea mariana | reverse complement strand
AAATTTTTGGGGTAAAATGAAGAGAGTAAGAAATTAATTAAAATCTGTGGATATAAAATGTAAAGAAGAAACTTAATTATTTTAACTTTTGATAGTTTAAAAAAAAGAAAAAAAGAAGATGCTAAATTAATCATAAAAGGGAACAGAGGTTAATTGCACGGCTGTCGTTTTTAGCTCTAATGAAAGGGGAATGAGGGAATTATAAAAATTAGGAAATTAGGGAAAGGAGGCAACCTAAAGAGGGAAATAGGGGAACTCATGGTAAAAAGTGGGAAACCAACTTAGTAAAGAATCTGCATTTAAGAACCTTCTATTTTTTAAACTGATTTAGCAATTTATTTTTAGGGAAAGCTTTTAAAACCTGTAAGGGAATCTAGGGACACCTAGGAGTGATTTTAGGAGTAACCCTAGGTGGGTTAGGGAAATAAGATGATTAATTAATTAAAGAAAATAATTAATGCAGAAACATGGGGGATGGACGACACTTGTACGAAGGAGAAATTTTAAGAATTTTTATTAAAACTTAAATTAAATGAGATTTAGGGAAAGAAAGGAAGTTGGAAAACTCTATAAAAGAGAGGGAGGAGAAGGAAGAAGGGGATTGCTTGTTAACGTAACGTTACGCTGCAGGAATAGTGACTTGACTAATTTACTTGTGGGAGTTGGGATTTCCCAGCTCGGAGGGGAGTGGTAGCTCGACCTTGCGAGGTGAGCTGGGAGCTAGACGTACCATCTGGATAGTGTGTGGCCCCTTTGCGGCTCGAGGAGCTAAGGGGGAAGTAGAGTACCCCTAGCATTTGCTGGGAGGTACCGGTGAGGTCTCGACGGTCGGCGAGTGGGAGCGGCACGGAGCGCACGGACGTCATTCGAAGCGGGCAATCAGGCAATGGTACGCTCTTTTATTTTGTAGAGTAGAATGATTAGGACTTATGCTTGGATTTGCTTATTGATTTGAAAATGGATTGGATAGACTTATTAAGGTTCCATCTGAAATTATATTGAAATTGTTTTATTGCTGGAGGTTTATGTGCGATTTTTAATGAAACCGTATTATGGCTGGAAGTAGATGTCTGCGATTTTGAATGGAAGCATTTTTTTTTTCACTGGAATGTTGTTCAGCGATTTTCTGATATGTTAATGGCGGAGTTGTAAAACCCCCCCTTTTCGGTGCATCTGTATAGAAAAATTTTATTGGCTCTGTGTTTTATACAATCGAAGACTTTTTGCCCAGCGTACTTCTTCTGTCGGGCATGCATCTCCCCTTTTCCCTCGGACAGAATTTACATAAAAATAATAATGGAATAGCTTTCCATTTATTTGACCCAACATTTTGCCCTTTCTTCCAGCGTTTGGGTGATGTCCCTTCTTGTGTTTACATGGAGTCCTTCGCCTGTACCTCAACTTTTATGTCAACATTTACCTCCGCAAACAACAACGAGAATTTTGCGTTGCTTCAAATCTCTACATTTGTCTTGTTGTGATTCATAGGTTGCCATTTTATTTTTCTTCAGTCCTGCGACGTCTTCTTTTCCTCTTTAAATCTTAAACTAAGACCGAGCACTTGGTAGCTGCTATTTAATCCACTACTTAGAATTAGAGAAGGATTATCTCGTAGTCAACTAAATTCTCATTCCCGAACATTAATTATGTTTGGGTACCTGCAAGTGAATGCATGTTAGATTGTATGGTCGTTGTCAACCACCTCTTACATTATCCTTCAAACTGCTACGTCTCCCTACCTTTTTGGTAAACTTGAAATTTCATACAATAACAGTCACCGAAATTTAGTTGATGTACATTACTGATCTAGAGTGGGCTGCATTCCTATTCACTATGTCGAAACTTGAAATTTCTAAGGGTCTATGTGCATTTTCCTTTTAATTCGACAATACAGCGTATCATAGCCTGTGCGTTTACCAGTTGAGTTCCCTTCCCTAATGGCGAGAGCGTAACCCTTCACTCCAACCGTGCATGGAATTTCCCTTAACGGTGTAACTGAATCAACTGGTGTTAGCTAGCCATTACAAAAATCGATGTGAACTGAGAATGCGCTCACCAAGGCCAGGTGAAGACATTCAATGGAATTCACGATTTATTGAACTAGCAGTTTTCAAAAACCTGGCGGAATCTAATTGAGGGACAGGTCGATTGGCAGCCAAGTTTTTGGATATTAAAAATATAACGGCCAGTAATTTATTACCTGAACCGTAGCCATTTAGACCTCTGTACCCACCTGTGCGACTAGCAAAGTTTGGACAAATTCTCCACCTACGCGTCATGTATTTTCTTACTGGAATCATTAAATTCTTTATGGTAGCACCTTAGGTATAAATGTATGTAAGTTAATCCTTTGCATAAATTAATTCGAGGTCCATACGAAGTAAATGGCTTACACGAGTCTCCTTAAGTTAGAAAGAATTTTCAACTAATATTTTATATGTATGATGGTTCTTAATTATTAAAGGGAAGTGTTACCTTCTTGGAATTTGCATTTAGCTTTGTATTTATTCTTTTCTAAGGAATAGTCAGAATACCAATTTTAAATTTAAATTTAGTGAATGTTAAGAATTTCATAATATGGTGACCTGGGTATTGTAATAACCTCTACACATATTTAATTATTTTTCTTTTAAAATATTGGCATTATGTTTTTCCCTATATGATTTTATTGAAGGGTCAATAGCTTCATCTTGATATAAAATAGTTTATTTACTTTAATGTTTTAACTTGTGCAATAGTTTCATCTTGATATCAAATAGTTTATTTACTTTAATGTTTTTAACTTGTGTATATTTCCATTGATATAAAATAGTTTATTTACTTTAATGTTTTTAACTTGTGCCAAGACTGCATATTCCTTGACCTCTCAGGATTCCTTAAGCTATTACCATGATTTTCTTTGAAATAATACTATGATTATAATTTATAATGTATTCTTATATATTATTTGTAGGATGAGGAATTTAGTGTAAGGATGGTCAAGAGGTGAATAATCTATTTCTTGTTGTATTGTTATATATATACATAACTACCTGTTTATTAGATCATGAGTATAAAATAAAATACCTATAACAATAATATTAATTTAAGGCAAATTGATTAGATGGAGTTCTGAGGACATTTAAATTTACCATTGCACAAATGAACTTGTTTTAAGACTAAATTAGATTATACCTTGATGTCATTATGCACTTTAGACATGCGAAGTCGGGCTCATAATGGAGGTTGGAATAGACTGTGTTAAATACCTTACATGCTATATTATTTGTCATTGTCTTGTAATTTGATTAAAAATACACCTCCCATGCAATACTGTTATAGTAGTGATCCATTTAATGAGTTAATAATGATGCAATATCGTAAAATGCCTTAATGTAGATAACCTTGTTGTTTACGATCTTGATGGTTATGTTATTGTCATTTTCTTAGAAGGCTTGGTCTACTTGTGTCAGGCGGGATGTAGACACCTCCATGTTCCTCAGAACAGTCGTCAGCCCTAAGACTTGAAATGGTTAAAATCAATGGGAACCTGGGCTTGAGCATTGCTTATGTGTCTTGGAGGTCCCAACCATTGCAGGGTAGGACGGATGGGTAGTCAGTCTTATTTATTTGTCAATTGATTGTCGTTCATTGCATGCATATACTTGATGTGTGTCTTAGGTCGTTATGTTGTTGTCACTATTGCATGCGACATGTTCATCATCGCATTACTACGTAGAGTATAATTTATTTATTACCCTTGTACACATGCACATACAAAAAAAATTGTACTTGTTATAAGAGGTTTGTCGTCGTGACGAATGGGAGGTTTGTTACATTGATGTAGTTAGTGTTATTAATGCTATATTAATTGTTAGGTTAATTGTCATGTTAAATGCCTTGTTATTTGCTTCATTAATTGTTATAATGGTATCATTCTACTTTAAGAATGTTACTATTGTTATTAAGTTAATGGCTAGTTGGATGGAGATTTTGGATTAATATAGAATTGGCCTTTTAGGTTGTGTTAATGATTAAAATTTGATTGGTGAGTAAGGAATGGATTCCAAATTTTAGACTTGCTAAATTGAATTATAATTGAGGTTAGATCGAATTTATAATTATAGTTTTAGTATTGATTACTTAGAGTTGCAAGATTGATTGTATTATCATTATTTAGCAGGTGCACTATTGACTAATTGTAACTTGACGTGCCCCGTTTACAATGGAACCAAAGTTAAAATAGATTGTAATCATGGACAGGTTAGACTGGTTGATTGGTTGGGTCGAGGACAATGTCGTGTATGGGTTGGCATCACCCCTTGTCCTCATCTTCTTGTGTCTCGTCAACCTTTTGTGTGGGGTGTAGGTATAGTCTCCCAGTTAGTATTCGGCTCCTAGTGTGTCAGAGTTTTCTAGAGTCCTTGGTCTGGATAACTTATGTTTGTGCCAAGGTATTGATGCGTCTATCACCCAGGAACTGCATGACTCCTGATGCAGGGATCATGGTGCGTCCTGTGGGATAGCGGTGAATGAGATCTTGGCCGGAGTCGGTGCATTTTGTGTGAGTGTTGTCAGGTGTTGCAAGTTGATTTTGGCGCATGGGTTGAATGCCTTCAGGTGTTGGGTTAACGTGCCTTGAGTTTCTCCTCTTGTTCGTCTAGGCCATTGTGTCGGGATGGGGATGTTGTCATTTAGCTTGTAGGCGTGATCATGTTTGTGTCAGGCGGGTAGTCGTTACTCGTTATTCTGTGCATGTTTTGTCGAGTCACCCTTGTGCCTGTGCATGGTTTCATAGTTTCATGTTGCCTGGGTTGCGTGCTTATGTTTTTCATCTGTAGTGTGGTCAAATTGTTTTCGCCATTGCCTTTTTGCCCTAAAAAAAATAAAAAAATTGCACTTCTACTTTGCTTGTAGTCGTAACGAAGGGGTCATCACAATATAGAACTGTGTATGAAGAAAGTTCACAAATCTCCATATTAATTCATTCTTCCAATGAAATACTTATCTCCTTGTGGATAAAGTCCCAAATCCTTTAGGTGAAATTCTCATCTAAGATGATGTTATTTGATCTTGTTTACTCAACAATAAAATACTAATCTCCTCGGCAGTGAAACACTTCTCTCCAATTCTGCAGTAGTTATATAATCAAATTCCATAATTCTCTTTCAAATTAAAGGACTCATAAATCTCCATATTAATACATTCTTCCAAAAAATTACTTATATCTATGAAAGTTCACAAATCTCAATTTTAAAAACCATTCTTTCGGAAAATAATTATCTCCTCTTTCTGCGGTGGAATAGATGTTCTCATATAATATTTCATGTGCATGAAGAAAACACAAATCTGCACTTGTATATTAAGTCACTCTTCAAAAACCATTTAAATATTTCATCTTTGGAATGTATTCATATTACATATAATCAAATGATCTTTGAAATTATGTGTGAGCTAGATCACATATACAATATGTGTGAGCTAGATCACATATACATATGCATAGATTATTTGTAAATCTACTTGAATGTTGGTTTTTGTGGTTAGCAACCAATTTAGTTAAGAGTTTGAAAATACCCTGGAAAGAAGGAATTCACTTCGTTGTACGTAGAAAACACAAATTTCCATACTATGCCATTCTTGGACAAGAAAACAAGGAATGTAATTGAAGAAAATTTAGAAACTTTCCCTTTTCTAATGTGGGATAGAGTCTGTTCTCAAATAATATAATATTCAAGTTCAAAATTAGGTCTTCATCATGATCTAAACTTAAATAAGTTTGAATGTACACAATTTAATACAATGATAAGCTTATATAGGGGTTCTATATATTTCAAAATAATCGATGAAAGCGTTGAATAGGAAAGGCTAAACTAAAAATTTGAAAAAAAAAATTGATAAAAGTAAAAAATATAATCTTATTCAAAATAAGATTGAACACTTTTATATAAAACCCCAACATAAAAACAAATTAAAATTCACTAATGTTCAATGAACATACATTTATGAATCATCCTAAATGGACGCATCCTTCCTAGGTATGGGTGCTTCCTCCACTTCCTCCTCAATCCCAATCTCCCTCCCAAGCACACTCTCAGGTACTCTCTTCTCCACATTACCCTATATAACACATTTCAAATTTGAAAAATTGAAAATTAAATTTAAATGATTATAACACATTAAATTTAAATGATTTTAACACATTAAATGATACCTGTCAACTCTCACCCTCTTCAAAATCTCTCAATGAGAATTGAGACAAGCCTCCCCAAGTAGTAGGAGATGGAATAGGGATCTATGAACAACACAACTAAGAACTAAATCTAGGATTCAATGTGTTCACATTTATACAAAATTATAAATGTTGTTGATCTTATTCAAAAGATTGGAGATTGGACAACTAAAGTGCTCATCTGTGGATATTAGAAAACACATACCTGATTCAATCCATCCAAATTTAAACTTGTGGAATCAAGTCCCTTATTTACTGGAGATTCATTTAACATATCTCCAAACTACAATTAATGACAGTAACAAATCGATTATTTTTATAGATACAATGATATATGAATCTAGAATTAGAAATAAAATATCCTAAAATGCGTCAAAAATTTACTAACCAGAACACATACCAATCTGTTGTTCGGGTCATCATTCTGAATGACCTTCTTCCAACCATCATGACAAAATTTTGCATACTCCTTAAGATCTTCTACTGACATGGTATCTAACTATGCATCTGTTTTATAAAAAAATATGGCCCAGGAATTGGCTTCCACTCACTGACGGATCAAGCCAACATCAACGCCATAAACAATCGCTTCCAAATTTTCCGCGATTGAATTCCTAGTCTCTTTTCCAACCTCTAATGAAGCTCACAAAACTGAATGTGAATAAAATGCTCATGTTGGGCGAGATACTAAAGTTTGTGGAGGCCTTGGAAATGTCACATTTCGATATGCCCCTTTTCGATCATACATTTGTCATTTACTAGTCCCATAATAATTAGACAGTAGACTAGTATAATTAGGGTGCATGTCCATGAAAAAATTTGCATAAAAGTGTCTTGCAAAATAGTGTGGAACCTCAATCGTTCCACGACAATTTCCCATATGTTTCCAAAAATCTGTTATACAGATGTCCTACAATGTCAGGGTGCTTAAAATATTGCACCTTCAACATCTTCTGCTTTAGCCCATCTTTGAAATTGAACATAGAAATTGTGTTTTCTTTTGAAACTTTATTTTTTACTGCCTCCCATTTATCAGGGCCCATCACCTCTGACTTTCCCCGCCTCATTGGATCGACAAAACTGTCAGTGGTTGGCCCCATCTTTTGATATGCATCCATAAAGTTTTTCAATGAATGAAAAAAAATATGCAAGCTTTTTTTACTCTCCTGAGGGAGTTCTAAGACCTCCAAATAATTTTCCAACATCCTTTTAACACCTGAGCATTGCTCAAGGGTCATTTCTTCAGTAATTCCTTCCCAGGGAAGTTCATCACCAACATTCGAAGGATAATTGGACGTAGGCGTGTAATCTTTTGTTTCTTGATAACGCGGCCTCTTAAATCCACCTTCACCCTATGCACCAACATTAGAATCTTCATGAATCTCACTCTCTCTTTCATTGTCATCACTTTCTCTAAAATCATTGTCTACACACACATTTGAAAGTAATTACAACATTTAACTTGACATAAATTTAAATACACAAAAATACAACAAAAATAAACAAAATCAAAGAAAATTACCAAAAATATTCTCTTGTCATGACGTATTCTCTACATACTCAGGTGTAGGAGTATCAATGTGCAGCCTATCTAATAAGGTTGCATCCATAACACTTGCTTGAGAACATTCTTTAGTTGATCTATTCACAAACTCGCTTGATATTCTCCTCTGACGAGATTGTCGTTGGTCACTCAGAGTCTCAGGAAAAGAAGGATTTCCTCTTCTTCCTTCTTGGGAGATCCTAGATCGTGTGTGAGGAATGTTTGGAGAATTATGTGTCAACATCTCTCCTCAATATCTATCCTTTGAAAATTCAAGAAAATTTAAGAACAAGACAAGTACGAGTTAATATCTCCAACATTAACCAACAAAAATTATGAAGAAAGAAAAAAAAAATAAGACAAACTTAATAGAAATGTTATTTATGTTAGACACAATTATAGTAGGGTGATGCATAACTCCACTACCCAAGCCCATTTCAAATATATTTTGGTTTCTTAATATTAGCACAAATAACCTTGGTAAATCCACCAAGAGTACATGGGTCAAAGTCTGGTAACGAAGTAGCGGTTATCTATATGGGCAATCAGATTTCATGCATCCAACAGGTATGGAGCACAGTCCATGAAAATCAACGATTAAATTTACGCCATGTTTGGTTGGATGGAAGAAACATGCCATCTACACAGCAATGGCACTAAGTATCAACAGGTTTGTATTACACTTGGAGGGGGCATTAATAGAGAAAATGTATTATATGATTGCAAGTTGTTGGAATTATGTTTATGACAGACCTTTTTATATACTAAGCATTTGTAATTAGATGATTTGATGTTGCTAAAAATTCATTTATATGTGGGTATAAAGTGTTGTTTATATGATTACCAGCCTTCTTCCAATGACCTCATTGATACAGGGGTTGAGAATGGCCTTTGAATCATTTTGGTAGATCCATCATGTCAGAAACCCCATGGACAACCAGGACATGGTTGAGTGATTCCAATGCTTGTGTAAATACAAAAGGTAATACATCACCATATCCAACTAGTATCTTATCCAAATATTAATAGAAGCTCATATTCAACTAAATGCTTGTGTAAGTACAAAGGGTAATAGATCATTAACAGGGGTCTTTCAAAGGGTATATACTCTTATCCAATACATATGGGTTTTACTTACTTTGATTAAGAGAGAGATAAAGCAATGGAATCAGCTTCATATCTTGCCCGTATGAGCTATGTGAATATTACAATATAGTTAAGACTGTAGAGTCTCAATCTAAGGTATAGGCAACTAATCACAAGAATGAAGATGTAAGCTCAAATTGCATTTCTGCTATGAGATTTTCGTTGTGTTCTTATTAGTTTTCTTAGTTATCATTAATTATGTTCTATTTTTGAGTCTTCATAATTTTAAGCCCTTCTTTGTTGAAAATGGAAGATAGCTTGAATTTTGGAGGAATCGTAATTGGCATCTCAGTCCATGGCATTGGAGTTAGACATTTGGATTTAAATTTGTTATTTCTTATCGTTCTGTAAATGAGACATTGACATGAAATGTTCACTGCTTGTGTCTTTTTGTTACAATGCAAAGTACTGTAACATATTTTAGTTGTGGGAATAATTGCAGTGGACATTTTCCCCGTGTTTCAAGGTTTGTTTCTATCTGTTGTACGTGATATTTTGTAGATTTTAAAATGGTTGTTTCTTCTAGATTTGTAAATGAGGCTTTGACATGAAATCATGATGTCTTTTATCAGTTTTTCTATCAATGTAAAGTGATTGTTACATATTTCGATGTATCTATTCTGGAGGTTGAGGGAATGACTACAGTGAATATACTACCTATGTTTCACTGTTTGTTTTCTATTTGTTGAGTTCTATATTAATGCAGATTTTCCATAACATATTACAATGCAATATGTCATAACATATTACAATGTAATATGTCATAAAATATATTACTATAACATATTAGAATGTAATGTGTTATAGTAATATGTTATAACATATTACATTGTAATATGTTATAACATATTAAACAATGTTATAACAGTGAATATACTACATATGTTTAGGTGTATCTATTTTAGAGGTTGAGGGAATGACTTCAGTGAATATACTACCTATGTTTCAAAGTTTGTTTCTATTTATAATAGTTTTATAATGGATACCATTGTTTTGGGGTTTCCTAGTAGCCTTGTCACACCTTGAGAATCAAACCTTCATAAGGTTTGACTTCTGCAAGTTCTTGGCAAATACAATGCACCAATAGTTTTCAAATTTTAGGGCTACCAATCTCACTTGATCCATATGTTAATCCATCAAAACTACTCACATCTGGGTTATTTTAAGTCTAGAATGGTGAATGATGAGCCAACATGTTTCTCTCCCAACCATTAAGTGGCTTCCTATGGTAAGAGAGCATGTCAGCATTGAAGGTTTTTTGCAGTATGTAAACTCTTTTATGTCTATATTAGACTTTATTACCCACAATGAAGTATTTGTTATAATTATTCCTTTAGTCAAAGGGTCACTACAATTGAAAACAACACCAGAGTGGGAGACTGGTTCCTTTTTGAGCAGTTTACTATGATAAGAGTCTATGGTTTGGAAGAGGAGCCATATGAAAAGTGAGTGTTGAATTTGGTTGTTCTAGAGACTGAAAAATGTGAAATTCAGTCAGTTGCTGACTACAAAGACAACCATATTACATTAAATGTTGATCAAATTAATTTCAAGGACAAACCAAATCTACACAAGTAGGTCACTCATGTCTTACACAGAGATGTGACCAAGACTCATGACAATATGAAGAAATTTAAATAGGCATTAATCAAAGTGGAGAAATAGCTGAGGCAATATAAAGTGGTTACTAAAGCAAGAATTCAATAAAAAAATTGTAAAATAATATTTATAACTTATGATACTCTAATACTACATATGTAAAAATGGATTTATAAGTTGAATTCCTAAAGATTTGAAATTTTTATAAAATACAAAACGTTTGAAATAAAAAGTTGGACAGTTTGAAATTTTTATAAAATACAAAACGTTTGAAATGACTGTGACTTGGTCATGGGGGACAAGCCATGGGCATGCCCATGGCTTAGTCACAAGGCTGGCACCCCACAACCGAGTCACAACCAATTTTAATAAGAGATTATCTATTCACAGAAAAGCAGAGCATTTCGATCTAAATCTTTAACATCTGAGTGAAAGACAGTCGATTCATCTCCTGGTCGACTGCTCAAGCACAGACTAATCACTTAAATGCTTATTCTATTCTTAATATTTGATTATTAAATATCTATATCAAATTTAAAAACTTAATATTTCATTGTTAAATGTCTATATCAAATTAACTAAATCCATATTGTTTATAAATTATTTATTAATGTCTATATCAAATTCTCATTTTTAAGTAAATCCATATTGTTTATAAATTTAATGTTTGTGTGTATAATTTGAACATATAAACATGTAATTTTTAAAGTGTATTCCTATTTTATTTTTAAATTTATTTAAAAAATAAATAAATATGTATGTTTTAAAAAGTTTCCATTATATGTATATTTTACAAATATTCCTTTACAAATTATAAGATAAACAATAATGTACAGAAAGGAATTCCAGAATCAACAATCTGTAAAATAATATTTATAACTTATGATACTCTAATATTACATATGTAAAAATGGATTTATAAATTTAATTCCTAAAGATTTGAAATTTTTATAAAATAAAAAAACGTTTGAAATAAAAACTTGGACAGTTTGAAATTTTTATAAAATACAAAATGTTTGAAATGATTGTGACTTGGACACAGGGGGGAAGCCATGTGGCCAAGCCATGGGTGTGCCCACGGCTTGGCCATAGGGTTGGCCCCCCACGGCCAAGTCACAACCAATTTTAATAAGAGATTATCTATGCACAAAAAAGTAGGGCATTTGAATCTAAATCTTTAACAATGAAGTGAAAGATAGTCGATTCGGCTCCTGGCCAACTACTCAGGCATAGACTAATCACTTAAATGCTTACTATATTCTTAATATTTGTTTGTTAAATGTCTATATCAAATTAACTAAATCCATATTGTTTATAAATTTATTGTTTGTGTGTATAATTTGAACATATAAACATGTAATTTTTAAATTGTCTTCCTATGTAATTAAATATATATGTTTTAAAAAATTTCCATTGT
>JASDQU010013769.1:148992-168959 GCA_032191745.1 Picea mariana | reverse complement strand
ATTGTAATCATCTTTTAGTGTTTCAGCAAAGAGTTTAAAAGAAGCATAATTGTTTAAGCACCGTGACAACTGATTCACCCCCCCCTCTCAGTTGTCCAACAATACTTTCCTCTTGAATATAAACAAAGGTATTTGGAATTATTTAAGGAATACATAGAAGTTTTCGCTTAGTTGTATCAAGATCTTAAAACTTATGACACTAACATTATACAAGATAAAATTCCTTTAAAACTTGGTTCAAAAGATTTTAAACAAAACCTTAGGCAAGTAAATCCCGTCTTACTTCCAATGATTGATAAAGAACTTAAGAAATTACTGGATGCAAAAATTATAATGCCTCTTAGATATTAAGTCTGGGTGGCCAATTTATTCCTAGTTAGGAAAAATAATGGGGAAATAAGACTTTGTGTTGACTTTAGGAATCTAAATAAATCATCTTAAAAGTTAATTATCCACTTCCAAAAATGGATCATATTTTACAGAGAGTTGTGGGAGCCAACCAAATTTCAATGTTCGATGGATTTCCAGGGTATAACCAGATTGCAATTCATGAAGATGACAAGGAAAAAGGTTCTTTTCCTACACCATGGGGCACTTTCATGTATGACACAATGCCTTTTAGTCTGATGAATGCAGGAGCTACTTTTCAAAGAGCTATGGATTTAGCATTCATTGGCGAAAAGGATAAGTTTGTTGTAATTTACTTAGATGATTTAACTATATTTTTTTATTCTGATGAAAATCATCTAATACATCTAAAACAAACTTTTGAAAAATGCAAAAAATATGGTTTATCGTTAAATCCTAAAAAATATCATTTTGCAATGTAGGAAGGAAAGCTACTTGGTCATATTGTTTCAAAGGAGGGAATTGAAATTGATCCAAAAAGAGTCGAAGCAATTGAAGGAATAAGCTTACCTTGAAATAAAAAGAAATTCAATAAATTTTAGGTAAGATAATGTTTTTGAGGAGATTTAGTCCTAATTTTACAGAAATTGTAAAAGATTTGACAGACATGTTAAATAAAGACAATCAAGTAAAGTGGACTGCAAAGGAAAAATATTCCTTTCAAAAAATCAAGAAAGCATTAGGAGAGGCCCCCGTTTTGGTAAGCCCTATATATTCAAAATAATTTCTTGTATTTTCCTTTTCCTCTAAAAATACTATAGTTGTTCTTTTACAGAAAAATGACGATAATTTTCAACAACCAATTTCTTATTTCAGTAAAAGTCTAAGGGATTCAGAATTGAAATATAATATTTTATAAAAACAAGCTCATGAAATGGTTAAAGCTCTAAAATATTTTATAACTTTTATTTTACACTCCAAAATAATTGCATATGTTCTGAATAGCACTGTAAAATAAATTCTTAGTCAACCATATAGTTAGGAAGAAGAGGTAAATGGTTAGCCAAGATTCTAGAATATGATCTTGAAATAAAAACCACTAAACTAAGTAAAGGTCAGGGTCTAGAAAAATTATTAGCTTAATCTAATTGCAAGGTTCTTGGAATTAATCTCATCTCATCAACTTGTGAAAATTCTATACTAGATTTGGAGGAAATAAATGCACAATAACAATTGAATAAGGTAAATGAGAAATTTTATTCTTGACCTTGGTATAAAGATATTGTTGTCTATTTACTAATACTTCAATGCCCATAATATTTAAGTCCAGCTAAAGCTAGAACTCTTGAGTTGCAGGCCATTAAATATCACATTATACAAGATAAACTTTTCTGGAAAGACCCTTTGGGTTTTCTCCTAAATTGTCTAGTTGAAAATGAATCTGAAAGTATTATAGATGAGTTTCATAAAGGAATTTGTGGAGGTCACCATGCATGGAGGGATATAACTTACAAAATTGTAAGGGATGGATATTATTGGCCTAGATTACTTTATGATGTAAATGTGATCTTGTAAAGAATGGGATGGATATTATTGGCCTAGTTAGATCTTGCAAAGATTGTCATTTGTTTGCTGGAAAACATGAATTACCTTATTTTCCATTAGTGCCAATAAAATTTGAAAAACCATTTCAACAATGGGGTCTTGATTTCATAGGTGGAATTCATCCTTCATCTAGTTCTCAACACAAGTGGATTTTAACTACAACAAACTAATTTACTAAATGGGTGGATGCAACCCCCACCAGATTTTCCACTAATGCGGTTGTGATTAATTTCCTTGAATAAAATATTTTAGCTATATTTGGTTGTCCAAGAAAAATCATAACTGATAACGATCAAGCATTTAAATCTACTGCAATGATTATTTTTTGTCATAAATATAATATAATTCTTGGACATTCCACTACATATCCTCAAGGAAATGGACTAGCAGAATCTTCAAATAAAAGTTTAATGAGAATTATTAAAAAGGTTTTGACTGACAAAAATAAATCTTGTCATTTTCATTTCAAGTATTCTCTTTGGGAAAGCAGAATCAACACAAAAAGATCAACATGTACTTCTCCTTATCAGTTAGTTTATGGTATGGATTCAATTCTACCTATTAATATTTCTCTCCCTGTTATGAAATTATTTCAAGAAGTTGGAGAGGAGCCAAATGATCTGACAAGGAGAATCAACCAAATTATTGAAGTTTAACAAACTAGAGAGCAAGTCAATGAAAATATTCAAGACTAACGAGACAAAATGAATATTGTTTTTGATAGAAGATCAAAAGAAATAAATTTTGTTCCCAGTGATCTTGTATTAAGATGGGACAGTAGAAGGGAAGAACCTAGAAAACATGGAAACTTTGATAGCTTATGGTTTGGACCATATAAAGTTTCAGCAGTTGAAGGTAGAAATTATTTCTCTCTTCAAAATTTTGATGGTGACATATTGGAAGTGTTTGTTACTCGGCGATATTTAAAGCATTTCATTTATTAGTTAATTTTTATTTTATTTTTCCATTGTAGATATCTGTTTGGATTGGATTGACATTGGCAATTTGATTTTACTTTTTAAAGCCCTATTGTGTTAAGAAATCATTTTTGAATTACAACCCAATTATGGCTAATCGAGGGTAATAAATTTATTCAAACTGATAGTAATTTACAGTTGAAGAATTTAATTATGTTTTGTTTTGTGATCAATTAGAAGTTTTTTTTTTATATTTTTTCAGAATTAGTTTTAGTTTGTTTGTTTTGAATAAATAAAGTTAAACCTTTATGTCTTACTCAGATCTTTATAGAAATGATAGATCTAGTCAATAAAATTTAAAACTTAAACAGGTTGTTTTTACAAAATTGGTGAAATTGTTTATTCATCTCTTTATTTTGATTGAAAAAGTATGTTTAGGTTAATCTTTTGAAAATCAAGCTTTGATATTAGACTACAGCTGACTAGTTTTCTCAAGGTTAAAGTTTAATCATAAATTAAAACATATAAATTCTACCTATTAGAAAAGGTATAGTTAGAATTGAGGGAAAATTAATATCAGGGTATTCTTTAACATGTAAGGATTCCTACTTTATCTTATAACAAAAACATATATCATCCCTTGCATTATCGAACACGTTGATTTACCCCACTTCAAAGTTATTAAATGAAATTTAAAAGACATATGGTGAAAGGAAATTTAGTAACGATTTCCCCATCTTGTTCAAAAAGAGATGATGAAAGGAAATTCAGAAATGAATGCCTTCATCTCAAATAAATGAAATTATAAAAATGAAGTGGTGAAAGGAAATTCAATTTGGGGTAGCCAGAGAACTTCACCAAGGCTATGGATGCCTACTGGAAATGAAGCAATATATATGATATCCGTAAAGATTGTTTCTACATACCTTTATTATTACTCTGTAATTATTTTTTCTCAGTGATTTATGTATCCTGATCTGATTAGGTTTATATAAAATAAATTTAAATAATTTCAAAGCCTTGAGTTAAGACAAAATCAGTTAGAAATCTAGTATTTTAGCTAAATTTAGATTGATTACTTTAGACAGTTCTTGAGTAAATTTTAATAAGGAAATTTTTAATTATCCTTTATTGAAATCTTTATTGAAGCATGTATCAATTTTTCCTATTGACAACTTTATCACTCCTTATATAAGATTTATATTAAAAGAAAGGATTTAGTTTTATATGTTTCTTTGAATAAATGTTTTATACAATAATGACTCCATTACCCAATAATAAAGGCACTTGGTTTGAATGTTCTTATGTGCCTCACAGGAATACACAATCCCCAGATGGAGCCTAATGTTTTAACATATGTTAAAATTTTAAATAAAAATTCAAAATTTTTATTATAATAGGCATTTTGATTCTTATATTAGGTTTGCTTCTTAACTTTTCTTGGTTCGTATAGATTTTGACTTAAATTTAAATTTTTAGATTAATTTTCATTTTTACTTTGTGTTAGTTTAGTTTTTGTATTAGATTTTATCTTTTTGTATATTTAGTTTAATTTTGTATTAATGTTAGTTATAATATTAGCCTAATTAGATTTGCAATAACTTTGGTGTGATTTATTAATGTTTATTTTAGATTTTTCTTAGATTTTAATTTGTTAGATTAGATCTTATATAGTTATAATTGTAGTTAGCTACAATAGATAAAATATTTTTGATACATTATATTATGTCTGTAATTAATTATATATTAGTTTTGGATTTATTATTATAATAATTATGTATTTTTATTAATTTTTAATTGAATATGGATTTAAAATTTATAGTAGATAGTGTTCAAAACTAACAAAAGTTTATGTTTCTGTAGGGACATTTCAACCAATGTGGAGTGTAGATCTAAAAAGCCAAAATAATCAATGGACCACAATGGATTGTCCTTGACTATTCAATAGTTAATAAACCCAACCACCTCAGCGCCAACACGTACCAATAAAAGGCCGCCATGTATCCATGTGACCAAAACATGACATCAACAGTGAGGCTATGTCAAACCATCGAACCACATACCTTGGGAGTTTCTGGTGTTGGAAAATGACAAAGTCCTAATGTATCAATGTCGAGGTACGTCATTTTTTACGTCATCATGCCAACTTATCTCCAAATGTATCCAATCAGCAAGTTCCATGTGTACACCTAGAAACCTCCAACGACACAAGTCAACACCTCGAAATTGGGTGACACGTGTCAAGTCCTTTTTCCACCTCAGTGTCATCGTGGACTAGTACGGAGAAACCACGTGTCCAGATGATGTCATCATAACATCATCGCGTTCATTTTTGGAGATTGAACGGTGTATATCAGATAGTGTAGATCAACGGTTATCATTATCACGAACCACAAGAGTTTTTGAGATTGGAAAGTGCTTTAAAATCGATGTCCCAATGCCACAATAAGTCATCATTGATGTCATATCGAACCTCGGACCATGGGGGATTTTGATGATTGGAAATTTATTTACCTCCCGACGTCCCGATGTCTTGATACGTCAGCATTAACATGTGGCTTTCCATGTCATCTTTCCATCACAACATATGTCAGAGTCAATGATAGGTTGCCATGTGTTCACAGGACCAGACTGACATCAGTCGTGCCATGTCATGTCAGATCATTAGTTATCGATATAATTATCTTTTTTGTATGTGCATCAAGGTAAGGCCGATTCGGTAAAGCATGGGCCCAATTCTAAAAGGTTACACTGTACATGGGATTCTATAGCCTTTCCATTTAACTTCAACCCAATAATAAAATATTTTTCTATATAAATCTTTGTAAAATGAATTCCATGGTGAATGTGGGATTAATCAGATCAAATCAATGGTCATGATGGCATATCGTGTTGATCCAAAGGTTTTTGTGTCATGATAATTATGGGTTTAATTTGGGGCATCCAATCAACATAACGAAAGGTTTCACTTCAATAGTTGAAGAAATCCAGAGATCATCTAATATAATCGAACCATTTAAGAATTCAAACATCTCGTCATATTTGAAAATCCAAAATAATGTCGAAAAACAATTTATGTTGTGATCCCTCTGTATAAATATCAATTCAAAATGACTATAAAGAGACTTTTTCCCATGAAGAATAAACATTTTAATAAAGACTATCATTCACAGAAGAGAAAGAGATTCTTATATTTAATCTCTTGAGTTTATGTGTTTCATGTTTCATGTTTCATGTGGTCATTTGTTTTCATTAATCATTCTCTTCCATTAATATATGTGTTGTAATTGTTGCAATCTGGTACAACCTCCACTGCAAAAACCATTTAAAGACATCAATCTAAGTGAAGACTTCCTTTGTGTTATTGTAAGTAAAATATGACCTGTATTTTGATTTAATTGCCTTCATTATTTAAATTAATTCTTTGTTTTAGATTATCAAGAAATTTCATAACATAGATAAGATTAATTGTTATTACTTCTATTGAAAAAGAAACGATATTTGACTTTACTAGATACATTGCTTTTTGTTTCAATTTTGTTTATCTCAATTCTGATTTTCATGCTATTAAATTTGAAGTAAATTAATGAATGAAATCAAGCCTCTTTTATTTCTGGTAATCAATTATTAAAATCTCATACTAAAATTTTGGGAAAAATCGTTTGTAAATAATTTTATAATTTTTACCGAGATACCTTCACATTGTTCCCTAGCCTAGAACAATCTCAGGAACAACATAACCTATAATGAATTTGTGTAACCCGTATGTCCCAATGTTGACCACATCACAAATACATTCATAGGTGTAGGAAAATTATCAATAATTGAGATCTTTGTAGAATCAACCAACTACCCTTTGTTGCATATTATTTGACCCAATAGGACACCAAATGGAGTACAAAAGATGAAATTTTAAAAATTCAGCAACAACTACATTTGTTGACATCTATTCAACATTAATATGAGATTCACAACATGATCCTTTAGCAAATTGTAGATTTTTCAGTCATCCATGTAAGCCTCCAAAAACTTAAGAATATATTCCCTAAATACAACAACAACCACTACAAGAAAGACACCCATTTCATTTTTAAGTCTAAAGAGCCTTATTTTATAGGGCATATGACTCCCATTCCATAGAAAATTTCATTTTCTTCTTATCCTCCTTTTTCATCCTAATATAATGATAACTCAAAAATCCATCTATAAAATAATGTGCCTCATTCCTTGCAACATTCACTAGAATTGCATCACTAGAGGGGTTTGGAAAGGATTTATGCACATAGGCCTCATTAAGTCCATAAAAATTAATGCACATGTGGATTCCACCTATTTTATTTCCCTGTATCACAATTGAATTGGTCCAATTGAACTCCTCTATTGGAAATAGCAACCCAACATCCAACATTCTATATATTTATTTTTTCACATATTATTTATAGTGAAAGTTTATTCATTATTATGTTTTCTTGATTGGCCAAGTATCTAGTTTCAAATAAGTTTTGATTTCACCAAGTTCTCCAAACATGCCCTTCATTTCAATGAAATTGCATGGACACGGATCAAAATACTCATGCAGCATATATACAATCTCTATAATTGTATTCTCATCCCAATTACCCTTGGTAATATAATTTTTTGTTGCTTCCTCGTTCCCAATGTTAACCTTCTTTGTTCACAATGGCTCATGGTAATACATTTCATGCAGCATATATACAATCTCTATAATTGTATTCTCATCCCAATTACCCTTGGTAATATAATTTTTTGTTGCTTCCTCATTCCCAATGTTAACCTTCTTTGTTCACAATGGCTCATGTTAATACATTGGACTCTTGAAAACCCCTATGTCCTAGACTATGCGATGTCATTTTTTAAAATTAAACTACAAATATGAATTTCCTCTATGGGGTCTATATTTGGGTGGAATTCCTCTATGGTTTCTTCCTTTACAAAATACCCCTTTATAGAACCTACAATCGACATTGTAGGTGCTCCATCTATAGGAAACATTGTATACACTAAATTACCCATGAAAATAGTGTATTCTCTCCATAGAGATAGAAAGTATTGTAGAACCTTTCATATAGTTTCAACCAATGGTGTGTCTTTTTCTATAATCTACATGTAGATGCTAGTTCTTATGAAATGGTTCTAGAGATTGTACAAATTTATGTGCCCATTGCTAAGTTAGAACACGTGCCTTCTAAGTTCTAGTACACCTCGCAAAGGTCCAAATGTTAATCCGGATCAAAAATATTGTTGAATCATAGAGACAATTCAATAGGGTTGGAATTGATGTTTGTTGGTGTAACCCCAATATTCAACAAGAATCAGATCAACAATGCCTCACCAAGGTCTCTACTAAAGTGAAATCCAACGTTGCAATCCATTGCTATGGCATAAAAAGTTCCTCTATTGTACCCAAAAACTAAGTTTTTTTAGTTGTACCATCAAACCTCAATGATTCCTTCAACTTTGCACCAATCCACCGACATGCTCACACACCTCCATGTGGAATGTTAATAGTCTATTTTTTTACACCAATTAAAGGTAGCTTCTAAATATATTAAAAAATAGCACATATTATTCCAACTTAACTCTCCATATATTGTATGATTAATATAATCCTCCCAATGCTTAGTATCATGGTTGTATAACGTATTCAAGAAACCTTCATCCAACACTTCTTCCATCAACTCCAAAAAGCACTCACTTAGAGTTAGATATAAAGTTTGAATGACTCTATGGCTCTCTTTCTCAAACAACATCTATCATTATTTTAGATTTATAATAGCATCATTATAAAACATGCAATTGGCTCCCAATGTTGCAAGGTAGGAATCATTATAATCTAATATCTCAATGAATTCAAAATATATGTAGTTTTTAGCAACATCTATATCCACCTCCATTTGTTCTATCCTATCAATTAGAAATATATGGGATGCTTTTTCCAACCACAGCTAGAATGGTAAGTATACAAAAATTGTTTGTCCCATGAACTCTCAAGACTTTTTAAGCAAGATGTCCACATCTAGTCTCAAATAAGCATGACCTCTCTTACCTCATATCCTCCAATTAATTCTTTTAGTTGGAACTAATTTATGAATCTTATTCTATACACATGGTGTAGTGGTCAATATACAACCTCAAACAATGACTCTAACAACCACACAAGCACACCCTTTAGAATATCCATAGATTGGTCATCTTCCAAAATCTATAGGAATGTTTTCAGCAATGCTTGGACTTCATTCTCTATTGAATGCACTAGAAAAATCTAGCATATGCTTGGATATCGAGCTATAGATAGTGATCTTTCCATTTTCACAAAACTAACATCCCACATGTAGACAATGTCCCACATCACCTCTGCTGCATCACACAAATAACTCTTTTGTTGAAGTGCATCAAATGCTATCACCTTTTGTAGAGCCTTGCATATAGTACCTTACTCCATGATGCCCACATCCATTCCTATCTTGTCCCCACCCCAGGGAACAATATTTATGTTGATATATGTATGACCCAACCATCACCATTATGAATCCATGACACTAGATTGACCATGTTTGCATTGTGATACCTTTTTTCTCACACCTCCCACTTCTATGATTAGATCCATAAAATACTTAGTGTTATGCACAGTCTTTAAATAGTGGTCACAACGAGGTTGGTGCAACTATGGACAGTTTCATGTGATGTGCCCCACCTCATTACAGTTGTAACATTCTAGTAGAGGGAAATTCACATTGTTCTATGGTGCTCAATTATCTTGGTTATATCTTTTCCACTTATTCCTTATAGTTCCTATTGATTATACTACAAACAAATTCTTCTCAAATCACTCAGTAAGCACGCAGAATGCACAATTTTCCTCTATCTAATGAGTGTTTACCCAACATAAGTCACAATGTACTACTGTTGCAATGCCACTAAACTTGTATTATAACAGGAAATGGTTGGAATCATGATGTAGACTTCATCATATTCATATATCCGTCCATCTACCTTGCCCACAAACAGGTTCACAATCATAGAAGTATATCTCTAGAACATGTGGAATCCATTATGAAAGTGGCCTTCCATTTTCCATAGCATGCACTACACAAATTTTCTTTCACTCTATGTTCCCTTTGTCAACTCTTGAATCCACTCAAACAAAGTTGTCAATTGAAATTGGGATTGTGCCAAACTTGGAGCCAATATTAGAGTTGATAATTGTTGATGTTTGAGTCAGTTAAGACCGTAATAGCAACTTCATGAGGATATGAATCCCCCCACGCTTTTATAGAGGTGGTACTCCTCTTTGGCTAAAATATATATCTTGAATATATTGGATTAGGGATATTTCTTAGACAAAAAAACACTAGATATTTATTTCTAGGATTTATGAAAGTATATGGTTCTTCAATAACCTGATATGATCTTTAAGTGCAACAAAATAAAATATTTAAACAAGAAAAATATTGAAGGGAGGATTCAACATCATAATATATTTGTACTCAACATCATATATACAACCTTCTTAATCAAATACAAATAATATATCCATATCTTCTCTTGATAAACATGAGGAAATGGTTTCAATCATTCAAATAAATTTAAAATAATATTGTAGTTAAAACATAACAGAATTTGATAAGCATACTTCAAACATCTCACCCTCATAAACTCCAAGATCTGAAACATCATTGAATTCATGCCTCGAAGTAATTGTTTGTGGAGTTTTATTCATGAAATACTTTCAACAATATACAAATATTTGACAGTCACATTCATGTTTATAAATTCTCTATGATCACATAAGAAATGTCTTTGAATATTTCAATAAATAACATTGATACTCAACCCCATGCTTGGTTCATAAATTCAAACATAAAGCTATGAAAAATCAATGTAGAAGAAGAAAGAGTGGATAAGATGAAGATATATTTTCATTGATGAGAAGTTAGGTTGTATATTCATGGATGATCCCTTCTTGTTCTAATATACTTCCCCTACCCTTCTGATAATGGAACCTTCTCTGACCCTTTGATGAAATCCTCTTTTACTTTTTAAAATCTTCTCTTCTAACTGCTTGAGGAAGTTATGGTTTTCTCTTCTTGAATTTCTCTTACGATTTTCTTCTTGAAACATTCACTTTAATTAATGCCTCATTTAAGTTTATTTAATGAGTTCACATAATTAACATCCACATCTTTCAAATGGGTTCTTTTCCATCTTTAATAAAAGAAATTATATAAAAGTTTAGTTTCAAAAATTTAATTAATTTCCCTTTTAAAAGGGGGACTATGTTTTAATTTTCTAGATAGGATATATAAATTTTCAACCATGGAAATTTTTTTATATGTGATCTTCATCATCTTATATTTCCAAGGATATAAATTTTGTCCAAATCTGACTCTTGAATCTCAAGATATGAGCTCGTGAAGTTGAGTTGCCAAGCATATCCATCAAAAAAGAAGATGATTGTTATTTTAATTTATGGGAAATATATGGCCAATTTCAGCCCTTGAAACTTGCACCACCATCTTCCTTATCGAATTAAATTTCCAGCGGTATAAATTTTGCACAATTTTTTCGCCTGGAGCTCAAGTTGTGGCCTCTACAAAATCGTTGCTCCACAATCATAGATTAAATTTCTGGGAAATTGTGGGCCCTTGATCAAATTCATTTTTTCTTGGTAAGTTCTTTAGTTTCTTTGCAAAATGGTTATCCCACATGCATGATAATAACAAAGAATTGAGTGTATATAATGTAAATTTCAATATACTTTACATGTGAATCATGAGAAGGTTATGGAGCCTTAGAAAGATTCGACCCCTTAAGAGGTTAATTAATTAATTGATATTTTGATCAACCGGTCATCCTCCACCTACGCCCAGGCATTGTTGAGTCATTACCCACGTTTCAGAATCTAGTTGGATGCCATATTTTTCCATGTGTCACCATTCATACAATTCCATGTGTCACCATCTAAGTCATTGCCCACATGTCAAAATCTAGTTGGATGTCGAAGCTTTCTATGTGTCACTATTCATACAATGCCATGGTCATCCTCCACCTACACTCAGTCATCGTCCACATGTCACAATATGGTTAGATGCCAAAGGTTTCCATTTCTCACCATTCATATTGTTGAGACCTAAGTCTACACCCCTGCCCCTCCTACCTCTTTTCCCTATGCCTTCATCATCATTATTTCTCTTCTGGTTGGTTGACTCAATTTATCTCTCGAAATGACTTGGTTTCTATCGTTTTCTTTTTTTTTATTGAGTCTTTGCACATTTTGTTTCTGTTTTTCTTGAAGGATAATTGCATGTCGAGATTTTCTTTGAAATACTTGTCATCATGTTTTCCATTGATTGAGAATATAGTAGGAGCACCAAGTTATTTTGTGTGTGTAGGAGCCATCTAGGACAACCAATTTCTTTGTATATGCAGTAAACTTCCGTAGAACAGAACACAACAATTTGGAGCAGTTCATTTTGGACTTAAATTTCAAGCCAAACTGACAAGTTAAATTTCAATGGTGGAGATCCAACAGGCCATTAGATCAATGACTCTCGCACATTCGGGATTCTAGAACTAATGCAANCTACGCCCAGGCATTGTTGAATCATCACCCACATTTCAGAATCTAGTTGGATGCCATATTTTCCCACGTGTCACCATTCATACAATTCCATGTGTCACCATCTAAGTCATCATCCACATGTCAGAATCTGGTTGGATGTCGTAGCTTTCCATGTGTCACTATTCATATGATGCCATGGTCATCCTCCACCTACACTCAGTCATCACCCACATGTCACAATATGGTTGGATGCCAAAGGTTTCCATGTGTCACCATTCATATTTTTGAGACCTAAGTCTACACCCCTGCCCCTCCTACCTCTTTTCCCTATGACTTCATCATCATTATTTCTCTTCTGGTTGGTTGACTCAATTTATCTCTCTAAATGAATTGGTTTCTATTGTTTTCTTTTTTTTTATTGAGTCTTTACACATTTTGTTTCTGTTTTTCTTGAAGGATAATTGCATGTCGAGATTTTCTTTGAAATACTTGACATCATGTTTTCCATTGATTGAGCATTTAGTAGGACCACCAAGTTATTTTGTGTGTGCAGGAGCCATCCAGGACAACCAATTCCTTTGTATATGCAGTAAGCTTCCGTAGAACAGAACACAACAATTTGGAGTAGTTCATTTCGGACTTAAATTTCAAGCCAAACTGACAAGTTAAATTTCAATGGTGGAGATCCAACAGGCCATTAGATCAATGACTCTCGCACATTCGGGATTCTAGAACTAACACAAAGTTTAATCGCAAGAGTTACATAAGCCACTCTGCGACTTCGGTGTCAAAACGTCAGAGTTGTCTTTGTCAGAAACTCTCGAACGTCAAACTGCTGCATCACTTCGACGATCTTCCTTCGAGGATTTCCAAACGCAATACTCCCAAACTCCTGAACACTGAAATTTTGGAGCCATGTGGCATTCATATAGCATGGACATGTGGCATTCATCAGTGAAGACACGTGGCACTCATTTTAGACACCTTTGGTTATGCCATCTACCCATTTTTGGGTGACATGTGTCACTCTCCTCATGCATACATGTCAACAACTGTGATGTTATGGACACGTCATATCCAAATCGTTGAAGTGTCGATCAACAACAATGACATAATGGACATGTCAGATTCAAATTGTCGAAGTGCCAATCAGTTGAATTGTCGAAGAGTCGAGGACACGTGGCATCCATTGGTCGTGACACGTGGCACTCATTTAGAGCATTTTCAGCACTCCATTTTCTCCATTCCAGGCGACACATGTCATCCTTCTTTCTATGACACATCAACAATTCACATTAGGCTGCCACGTCAGTTTTGGGAGATTTCTATCAAGAGAAGGCACAGTCTCCCAAAGTCTCAAACACCAAACTCTCGAAGTATTTAATGGTAAATAATTCTTAGTCCCGGATCAATTAGCACTAATAAAGAATTAATGACTTTAGGATATTGTCACTTTAGGAGATTCCAACCCAAAACAAACACAAATTTTCGAAGTGTCGAAGCGTCGAAGAGCCAGAGACACATGTCACTCTTATATGATGACACATGGCATTCATCATTTGAGACACATGACATCCATCATATGAGACATGTGGCACTTATTTTAAACACATTTAGGAATTTCATCTGTACTATTCTAGGTGACACATGTCACCCTTATTTTCATGACACATCATCGGTCATGATGTCATGACCTCCATGTCAGATCTGGGGAAATTTCCTCCAGCATATTTTGATCAAGAGTTAACAGAATTTCCAAAAGAGTGGAAGTCCAAACTCCTGAAGGCCAAATGATTAAAGGATAATCCCAGGTTAATTAAGATAAACATGATTAGCACTCTGGGATATTAGCACTCTGGGGGATCTCATATCAAAGCAAGCACAGTTCTCTAAACCCCCAAAGTGTCGGAACCCCAAACAACCGAAGTGGGTCCCGAACTTCCACGTCACTCTCTAGCATTGTCACTCCGGGAGATTCTCAAACTTAGCATTCACAGTCTCGAACTCTCGAAATAATTAAAGTCTTAATATTGGGTTAATTATCATAAGTGGTGGTTAATGACTCTGGGCCTCTGGGAGATATGAATATTTTGCGCTCCAAAACTCCTGAACGTCGAAATATCGAAATGGCTTATCTCCCTTAATAGAATATTTTAAAGTTGGAAAGGGGCGCCAACCCAGGGAGCGTCGA
Organism: Picea mariana; assembly: GCA_032191745.1. NCBI lineage: Eukaryota > Viridiplantae > Streptophyta > Pinopsida > Pinales > Pinaceae > Picea > Picea mariana. The sequence goes on along the minus strand of JASDQU010013769.1, from coordinate 154,315 downwards.
GTCATTCCACATCATCAGATTTCCCATATGGCAATAGTTAGGTGATAACCAACAAGTATAGAACAAAATTTCTAGAATCCAGACCCTGCAACCGCAAACCAGAATTGGGGAAACTATAATCCAGACTAGAGAAAGAATATTAGAGACTCCAAGAAAACACCAGATGATTTTCTTCTTTCACTGCCAATGCATTCAATTATCTCCAATGGCCTCCAACAACATGCATGCATTACCATGATCAATATAGAACTCATTTTTGTCACTCCTAGTAATTTTTTGTAGATCTCAATTCGCTCCAACATATGCATCAATATAATTTTATTGCAGATAGCATTTTTAATTGTTTAGTTCAAGACTCTTTTAAGTTTAAAGCAAAATACGTGGTCTTTTTGTTGTGAAAAGAACCACTCTTTTTTATTAAGTCAAGTGTGAAGTATACATTACTATACTCCAACAGTTTCTTGTTAAGTTAATAATTTGTTTTACGACTAGTAGTGTAGAGTTAGGTCTCAGTCCCAGATGGATGAGAGCCTTTGCAACTCTTATAAATATGAAGTTTTTGTATGTTTTGATGGTTCATTTTTGGGAGAAAAATACCAATACAACAACTGGTTGGACCCATTTTGTGCATGGATTAAATCTCTCTACCCGGTGAAGATATTATTGATGACAGTGTGTTTGTGTCCAAATTTGTATGTGTTTATTATCTTGAATACAATTTTGATTTGTGCGAAGTATGTTTCTTTTCCTTCATCTATTGTATAACTTGTATTTATTAATATGCAACCTATGATAATAGCTATGCTTTGATGAAGATTTGTTTATATTACAACCTGTGGGAATGATTGTGTTTTTGGTACATGTTTAATGCTTGAAATGACATTTTAAGACTTGAACTTCTAGCAGTAGATTGTTCATTGAATAGTTTGTTGTTTTTCTTGGTTTTTACCATTATTGTATCACTTTTTTGTCCTTAGTGTGCCACCAACCAAGGAGAACCCTCATCCATGTCATTTGGCCAACCAAACCATGTCCATGTCTTGGTAAACCAACCCTTTAACTGGCCCATAAATAAATAAAAACCAACCATTCATAATGTGAGGTGGCCTAGCTTTGCCCTTCAATAGTCAAGTGCAAACTTTAGAACCAAAATCTTCTGGCATCATTGTCGGGGAACGAAGTAACAAAATATCTTTCCCTGGGAGAACAAAAATGATCATATCTGACCTTTGATGGTGAACAAATATCAGACACATTTAGACTACAGATCATTCACTTGGTGATTCCATGGTTAAAGGATCGAGTGGAGACTCCAGAGTTTTAAGAAGTCATATTTTCATATGGAAGCCATATTGGGTCAAAGATTTTCTCCTTTAAATTTCTCTGATGTTTCTGGTTGTCTAAATGTTGTTCCTACTATAGATGAATGGGGTGATTACTTTCCCATATTTAGAGAAGATAAATATGATAACCTTGTAGATCATTTTCTTGAATTCCATGAAATCATGCATCAATTGGGTATACATCATGAATATGTATTAATGAATATGTTCATGTACTCATTAGAGGGAGATTCTCATGAATGGTATCAATCCTTGCCTCTTTCTAGCATTTCCTCACTGAAAGAGTTCCATGCAACATTTAGCGATCATTGTAAAAGGTTATTTCCAGTTGATTTTTTTTTTTGAAAATTGTTGTGATTTTAATTTATATATGAAGAAGTCTATAGTTGGATCCTCTAGTATTACAAATGAAATGGAATTTAATTTTGAACAAGTTGGGGAAGAGTCATCCCCTTGTGAAATCTTCTCTAGTTTTTATGTTTAGGAGGAAATTTGTATTGATTGTTCTGACAACAACGAAGTTGATTAGGATTATGTAGAAACATTTGACATTATATCATATATCTCTAACAGTTTTTGTTATGATGAGATTGATGCTCCAAAAGTTGACATAGATCGGGCTACTATTATGCAGTCAATCTCCCAAGGATCTCATGAAATGGAGGATTTTGAGGTTCAAGTTTCATGAATTCTTAAATACCAACCCATCTCTGATAAATCTCCCGATGATGAGGAGAAGAGTTCTGCAATGATGTAGATGGAAATTCTTAGCAATGACCCAGTCTATGGAAGTTGTGAAGCATATGTGTTAAAGAGCAGTGGAGGAGAGGAAATTGAAATCCAAAATCAACAACAACTTTATCAACTTAATATACCCATATGTGATAACTATGAATTTGGTCCTCTAAACAATAGTGAAGGAAATATCTTGGTTGATAAACAAGATGTGATGTTGCTTCCAACAGTTTTCTTGACTGGAGGATTTTTCAGTTTTTTACCATGAAATACATACAACACAGCTGAAATCATGCACATTCATCAACAAAATAAAAGGAATACAACAAACTTACAGTTTTGAGGATCATATTGATGCTCATTATAAAAAAGGGTATGATTCTCATGTTTTTTCAGATTCTCTAGCAGTATATATGCAGTCAAATTAGATTAAATAATTTTCTTTCATTCATTTTTTGAAGGAAGAGTTTCAAAACTTTAAGTATGGGCCTCCAGATTGTAAGTCATTGCTATATTTTTTAGTTCATACTACCAGGTTCGTACTTAAATATGGAGGTCAATTGCATCTTGTTAATCAACTCCTCATATGGCTTCACTGGAAATCTAATTACACAAATTACTTTGTTTTCAATTGAGTAGATTAGGGGTGTGTTGAATAAAGCTCGTCATTCGAGCATTTCTTTTCCAGTTTGTTTATACTGTTGATCAGCAATAAGACTCCATAGCCCAACAAAGACACTGGGTGTAGCTTTCCCTTTTTGTTTTTGATTAGTTAGTTTGCTTGTGAATAAAGACTCCATAGCCCAACAAGGCACTGGGGTGTAGTTTTAGTTTTGAGTTCAATAAGATGCATGGTTGAGAGACAGTAGCAGATATACATGGCTGGAAGACAGAAACAGAGATAAAAAAAAGGAAGGTGGGAGAAAGTTATTTAACTCCAAGGCACTATTTTGTTGTTCTCAAGAACCTCACAGGGAATTTCTATCCCCAGTTGGAGCCAATGTTGATGCCTAAGTCATCAAATGAGTGATTTCCACATGTCTCAGTGCATGATTTCCACATGTCTCGATACCATTTGTTGTCATATGTAGCCAATACCTAGCTTCCACGTGGAGATATCTCATTGGTTGAGGGTATAGTGTAGAAGACTTAGGATAAAATGGTTACATGAAAAGGTTAATGAGATATTAAGTGAGGGTGGGGGGAGTAGGTGTGGGTTGTCGGGTTGGAGGTTGAGGGAGGTGAAGGGGTAAGGGAATGTGGCGGGTTTGCCAACCTGTGATAATTAATGTAATGAATTTAAAATAGTTTAAGTGTGTAAGAGGGTGGAATGAGAGGGAAAGGGAGGGTAGTGTAGGGGTATGGGGAGAAATGTAGGTGGTGGAGGTTAGGAAGTGACGTAGGATAATGTAAGGGGGTGATGAATGTATGCAACAGAGAAATGTGGAGGGTTGGGGGGATGAGGGAATATGAGTCCATCAACCCGCCAATGTAAATCAAGAATAAGGTTAAGTATGGAGAGAGGTGGTAGAGAGGTATAAGGAGAGTGGAGGAAAATTTAAAAAAAAAATCTAAGTGTTGAAAGATGATAAAGAGATGAAATCCAAGATTACAAATCATGGTTCCAAGAACTTGAACATGGAGTGGTTCCAAGAAATTGCTCATGGTTTTGCATGGAAAAATCACCTTTTATTGTTTAAACGTAAACCTAGATATCTTGAGCATATGAAATCGTATTTTGAATCCAAAAAATGTGTGGCGAAGCTAAGACTGAGGGACACACGATAAACTTGTAATCTTTCAAAATTTCTTCTTTTAATATGATTTTTTTATTTTATTTCAAGAGCGGGAAAGTATAGATGACCAATTTTGGTCAATAATACTTCAACCAATCCACTAATAGACTCTAAATATATTATGAACTCCAAACATTCCCATTATGTCAACAATCACTATTGCAAAAAAGGAATCCATAGGTGAGGTAGCAACCCACTAATAAACCATTCATTGTGCTACACCTCTTGGATGGTGTGACGCAACTAACTCATCAAATCTTTGAAATTTTAGTCATAATCCCAAATAGTTTCTCTCTCCTTTTTCTTAATGTCATTTAATCATGCAATGCTCTATTGTTCCAACTTTAGTTTCTAAAACTCTTTCACAAAGTCGATATGAAATTGAACCAAATAAAATCCATGTAGAGAAATAATCATTTTCTTTTACTTCATATGCCATTGTAGTTCTCTTCAATGTAGCATCATTTAGAACTCACCAAATGGGTCGCATCTATGGTTCTTTGAAAAAAATAGCATCATAGAGGAACTAGTGCTACTCTAAGTCTTCATCACCTCTATTGTGAAACAAAGGAAGTTGCAAAGACTCATTCACTTATGTTGTCATTATTCTTGTCTACTAATTATGAACCAATACAAATCCGTGGGGTCTTTTTTTTTTGTATCACTGGTACCACTGTACCACTCTTATAACAACACTCACAAAACTAGACAATACTAAAGACAATTTATGATTCCTTATAGAAATCACACTTACACTATTCAAATTCGTTAAATGAAATTACTAATTTGATGAGAAATGTGACCTCAAACCATGAACTCTAGCTCTAAAAACCCATATTTTGGGGTCAAAAACATAAAAATTAATCCCCAAATTGAAAAGTGGTGCCCCTAGAATCATTCATTTTTTTCATGGTTAAAATCACAACTTGTTTGAAACTATGGAATTTAACAACCAATGCAGTTGCAAGAAAAATCTTAAAATCAAGCTCGAATTGAAAAGTGGTACTCCCATAATCACCCCCTTTCTTTGAGTTTAAAATGACAAAGTTTTTGAATCTATGGCAATAACAACCGGTACCATTGTAACCAAAACCTTAAAATCAACCCCCTAATCGAAAAGTGGTGCTTCCATAATCAGCCCCCTTTGTCCAAGGTCAAAATTTCAAATTGTTTGAAACTGTGGCCTTAACAACTAATATTGTTTCACCCAAAACCTTAAAATCAACCCCCAAATCAAAAATAGGTGCCAACAATGGCTACCCTCTTTTACAAGGTGGGGAGCACTTAAAATTGCAACAGTTTTGAAACCATGACCAAAAAGGAAAGCACTATTGAAAAAATTGTGTGTGTGTGTGTGTGTGTGAGAGAGAGAGAGAGAGAGACTAGGGGGGTAACATATTTAAAAAAAAAGATTCATTTAAATTTACTTAAAAGAAGAAATAATTTTTT
>JASDQU010013769.1:47474-121406 GCA_032191745.1 Picea mariana | reverse complement strand
ATTATCTACTAGATTATTAGCTGCAACACAATTACAGGCTTTCAATCATATTTTTAAATGAAGGTTTTTGTAATTGAAGTACACCAATATTTATTCAATCAAAAATTTTTGTGCATTATTATTCCTATGTGTTATAAATAAAAATCATAAACAAAATGCAAGAAATTAAAGAATAGAAATTAAATTCACACAACTAAACTCTTCACTCAAGGGTCCCTCTTGGCTGGATGAACGCTTCCGGGGAAAACTACAAAACTGAACTTATACAATTAAAGCATACAATGCATGTAATTGATAGTTAACCAGAGATTTGTATTATCTCAAATCAGCCACATGGTATTACAGTGGTTCGATATCATATCCAATATGCCCATTGAAGTTTCTCATGATTGATATTTATACATTACAAACGGTATCTTGGAGATCCAAAACCCACGGATCCTCAAAACATATTTAACTATGAAATAATGCATATGTGCTTAATAAATCAGATCTGGAATGTTTGTGGTTGTATGAAATGAATTTTTCAACTCTTGTATAGAGAAATTCATGAAAATGTTGCATGAATTTCTCATATTTGATATCAATGCCACCTCATGATTAATTTGGTGTGGATGCAACTTAGGTACTCTGCCACTTGTTTATGTGTTAACCATAACTTTGGCTTGGCTCATGTGTCGACTTGGTGAACTCTTGATCTTGGATGATATGTGAGTGAGCATCTTGTGCTAATTTGGAATCATCTCCTAGTCACAATCTCATCCTAGAGTGTGCATAACCAAATAGAACTACGATTATGCTACAAAAATAATTAGTGGCTACATAAATATTCAAGTTACTACAAAATTAGACTTATTAACATAATTATTTTTTAAACTAATTTGCATAAGGAAGAATTAAAATATGCTAGAATGGATAATTTTAGCTTAGATATCCTTCAATATACAAGTTTTTTTAGTTTAGAGAGATAATCATGGAAAAAGGGGTAGAATGGAGTGTAGGATAGTTCAAAAGCATCAGTTTTGGAGGGAAATTTGAATAAGGAAGTGACAAAAAGAGTATAATTTGAGGACCCAACATCTCCCCTACATGGAAGAAGTTGCATGTCCTCATGCAACCAAAAATGTACTAAGTTCCTCCAAAAATTGATTGCCCTCCTTCAAAAATTGAAAATTTTTAAACTTGTGCTCTTTGAACTCTCTTTGCAACATCTATCAGAATGTTTAGCCCAGAATATGAGGCACATATCTTCCTCTTTTCCTCATTCATTTTTATATTCAATCTTTTATTCTTGATTTTACTCTGCCTGTTGTGGATATACCATTTTCTAGCTTTCCTAATCAATAGTTTCTTCTGTGCTTTTAGATTTTCCTTCTCTTTTTGTAGCTGATCAATGTTGGTTTTCAATGTTTCATTCCCAACCTTAATATCTTTGTCAATGAGGTCCAACTTTGTGAGTTCTTATTTCAACCTCTTGACTTTCATAGCTCATTTCTACTTCAAATATGTAGGCACTAGATTTAGCATTGCTTCCTTATCAACTTCAATGGTTTTGTATACTTCACAATTGGTCATAAGCTCATCAAATTCCTTAACTAAATCATCAACATCATAATTTGACAATTCACACCTATTTTCTAAACTTGGAGGGGGACTAAAAGTCGATCTAGTACTGGGATTCTTGCTTGAATTCTCATGAATTCCCTTGCTCTATAGGTTGCTATGCTATTCTCTATCAGACTCCTCAAGCTTGATCACCCCTTTATCCAAAATTTTGTTGCTGTCATTTTCATATGCAGTTAGAATCTTGGTCATACTCCGTGTAGTCTTATGCACAACAATCTTATCCTTCCTCTTCTTTCTTTGTAAAACATCATATATTCACTCATATTCTTGGGATTTTGAATTTTTATCCCTGATTTCAACTTCGGGCTTTAAACCTCTAGTCTCAAATTTCTCGATTTTCTTTGTTGTTTTTCCTTGAGGTTGGTCTACTTGGTTTAGGGTTCAAAACCATGACCTTATTCTCTATCTTCTATCTCGAATTATTCTTTTTATTTTTTGTCTCAGGCTTAGGTTCCAAATTCTTCTTGGTCTTAGGTTCTGAATTTTCCATCTCTTGAACCTTTAAATATGGTTCTAAGCTTCTCAAATTAGGAACTTATGGCTTTGGTTCTAATCTTTTTGCTTCAGCTACCCTAGATTTACTACCCCTGTATTTTGAACCTTTAACTCCTTCTTCTATAGGTGCTACGATGAAGCGATTTATTATCTGAAATTCCACCTAGGTATCATTTTATTCCTATAACCTAGCTTCAACCAAAAAATTGACTAACCTAAAATGGAACAAGATTATCTCTAGGATCTTAGGGCTTCATTGACTCGTTAATGCCATATTTTTCAAAATATTCAATAGGAAAAATTGAAGATTGATTGTGTTCCCTTTTATGAAATGCAACAATAATCACAGATGATAGAAAATATGAAACCATACCTACCTTCCCAGGTCACATACTTCTGCACTATAAACAGGGTGTCCCTTCACTTATTTTTGAGTGTTGTGGTTGGCATACCCTTGTTCCAATTTAATGCATGTGCACGATCCTTGAGGAACTCCTTCCATAAATCTCCCTTTATTTTTTAATTCTTGAACCATTTTTCTCCGCTTTTTGGAAATCCAGTAGCGTACGCGAGGAAGGCTTCTGATATCTGCAATTGGATATCTCCAATTTTATCTTGAGTCCCATCAAATGAATTAGAAAATTCTTTGGTGACTTGTTTTCCGTAGCCCTGAAACTTCTACAAGAACGAAAACCATCCCACTTTTATGAATTGTCTCTAACATTTCAGATATACATTAAGAAGTTATGTGTCAACTAGTTTATGCCTCACAAAAAGTCCCATATTAAATCTGTAGTGTTTAAAAAGGAAATTTGAGCCTTATAATTTCTCTTATCATAGTGAAGAAGTAGCAAAAATAGAAGTGACGATATGTAGTGTTTGAATGAGGGAAAAATTCGGGAGATGTATAAGTTATAATGAGGCTTATAAATTGAATGATGAAAATGGTCATGTCAATTTTCAAGGCATCATTCAAAATTATGCCATCACTCATGAATAATTGGATCATATCTTTGGAAATATCAGTACAATTAACACATTGAATAATGCATGTCGAAATAGGATTTTGACATGCATATATAATTATTAAGTGTTAATACATATGAGTGGAAAATAGCTTAGAGGTGTGGCTTTTAGAGGTATAGAATGGAGGTAATGATATAGGATAGGGAAATAGCATAAATCAAAGGAAAATAAGAGAAATGTATATCAAAGTCTATAATTTATCCAAATTCTTTACACATTCCATAATTCTTATTGCAAACATAGTTTAAAAAAAGCCATTACCTCTGGTTTACGTGTAGCCATGAATTGATCACCCTTTTTTGTATGAAGTTAGAGCTGGAGCTATGAACCACATTGAATTTGATGCTATGATCCAGGTGGATATCGATGGCCAACCACCTTTTCCAGCTGGCTCAAAACAATTTTCTAGCAATTTTGGCAATTTACTATTTCTAGCAATTTTAACTTTAGGGGCCATTTTGAGGGCCCAAATGAAGGTTTTTCGGGATCGAGATTCTCAATGATATACAAACACACTATTGAGACCCCAAAATGAATCTCCTCAATGATACCTTTCCAACGAGCTATCATACGCCTAAAACATAGATCGTATGCAAACGTTACGACCCCGGGAAGTTGATGTACTAACTTACCCAAATGGGGCCCACATGACTTTTGGCGCTTCATCTCCTAGGGTTAGGTTTTTGGATGTATAGGTGTTTTTGCATTCCTGTTCATTGTAAAAACTCCTTCATAACCTCATTGTAATCATCTTTCTTCTTGTGAAGGCGAGTAGCTGTCACATCTCTTTTCAGAGATAAGTTGCCACCATCCTAGGGAGTCTTTTACTCTATATTTTTACAGTCTCTGTACATTTCTTTCATTAATAGAAATCGTGTATTATTGTATATCTATGTTTATGGTTGCATCTTTAATACATTTCTATTATATTATTGAACATCTGTGATATCTCCATGCATTTATTTATTATATCTTCGCTCTCATTTCGTGCCGAAAATAATCTGGATCAGTGGTATCAAAGCAAGTTGTTCTCGATCATTTTTTTTAGTGCATGTCCCCGACGAGGTCCGAGTATAGAAAGTTGGGTCTCAAGCTTGTCTCTCTTGGGGACAATTGCTCTCGCACACCCAAGAAACCCTCAATGGCAGAAGAAAATAAAAACAACGGAGCAGACGATCCTATCAATCTGTTGCTTGAGCAAGCTCTCACACGACAGAGGGACGAAATGATGGAGAATTTTTCCCACATACTTCAACGCCTACCGATAGAAACAAGCACATATTCATCAAACAACCACTTTGGAAGCACCTCTCCTTTCAAGGTACAGGTTAATTTTGATATTCCTATATTTGAAGGTCATATAGATGCAGATGCCCTAGATAAATGGTGAAATCTGTTAGAAGGTTATTTCTCTATTTACAATTTTTACAACAGAGAAAAAATCATCTTCGCGCTCCTTAAGGCTCTCCCCCATGTCAAACATTGGTGGGAAAATTACTAGGAATAGAGTTCCACGGAGGAGTTTGGAATATATGGGGTCGAGCCCACTTGGGATTTTTTTGTGGATGCAATAAAGGAACAGTATTACCCTATTGGAAACTATGAGGACCAGTACATGAGATGGACCATACTACGATAAGGGAGGGGCCAAGAATTTCTGGAGTTCACTAATACCTTCCATACCTTGCGCACCAAGTTGGGTATCAAAGACTAGGAACGACATTTGGTTCTAAAATACCATGGGGCTCTACACAGATACATCCAAACTAAAATGGATTTTCTGGACATCTCATCACTCGGTGTTGCTTATCAATATGTTGTTAAAATCGAGAAGAAATTTAAGCACCAAAACAAACAGGAGTTCGGGTTTGCAAATTCACAACAACCAAAGTATGACAAAGATGGCCCTAATAAACAGTCTCCTGAAAACTAGTCCAAGCCAAAGGAAAAGAAGGGTCATGGGAAGACAAGGAAGGACACTAGAAAATGGTGCGATTTCCACAAAATCCCCTGGCACAACATCGATTAATGTCCCTCAAAACAGTGATTGGTGGTCGAGATCAAAGACAAGAAACTGAACCCTGATTCAGAATCTGCTTCTAAAAATAATGGTAAAAGGCAGATCATCAACACAGACCCCACTACTATTGTCACAATCGCAGCAATGCAACCATAAGAACCAACAGATCCTGAAGAGGGGGAGTGCCTTTTTCATTCACAGATGTGGGTGAAGGGAACCTCGCTGCATTTTATTGTTGATATCGGAAGCCAGAAGAACCTCATCTCAGCAGAGGTCATCAAATAGTTGGGATTGTCGACAACACCACACCCGCAACCATACAACATTGGGTGGCTTCACCAAGGATGAGATCTTTATGTCATCCAGTAGTGTCGATTGTCATACAACATCCAGCCCTTCAAGGATGAGGTATTATGTGATGTTTCCCCACTGGATGTTTCTAATGTTCTCTTGGGCCAACCTATATGTGGAAGCGCCATGTTGTTTATGAGTCTCATCCCTGCAGTGTCATTGTTTCTCTAGGGGGTCATCTCTACAGAATACCAGAGGTATTTCTAACCACTGTCCCACCTAAAAAGTGCCGCAAGGTAGTATCTCATACTACAAAATTCAGCTTCTTCACAATCTGCTCAAAAGGTGAACAAAAGGATATTGCAACCACTACAGCCTCGGCCCAAGCACCTTCTATCCAACAGAAGCAGGTCGACAAGATTGTAACAAAGTGTAAAGATTCCTTCTGCAAAAAATAATATCATATATCCAGACTGGTTAAAAAGGTCCAACCCTTCTAAACACATGCTCATGATAGCCTTCCACAAACCGAGTTGCGCGACGTCTCCAGCAAGGCAAGCAGCTCACCAAGATTCAAATTCAGCAAACGCGTTTTCCTCTCCCTCGGGCACTCAACGCAATGGAGACCATTTCTTACTAAGGAGGGAGGATTGATCCAAGTGGATATTGGTGTCCACCCACCTTTTCCAACTGGCTCAAAACAATTTTCTGGCAATTTTGGCAATTTACTATTTTTAGCAGTTTTAACTTTTGGGGCCATTTTGAGGGCCCAAATGAAGGTTTTTCAGGATCAAGCTTCTCAAAGAAATATGAAGGCATGATTGATACCCTAAAATGAATCTCCTTGATGATACCTTTCCAACAGGCTATCATATGCCTAAAACGGAGATCATATGCAAAAGTTACGACCCCGGGAAGTTGATGTACTAACTTACCCAAACGGGGCCCACATGACTTTTGGCACTTCATCTCCTAGGGTTAGGTTTTTGGATGTCTAGGTTTTTTGGAATTCTTGTTCAATGTAAAAAGGTCTTCATATCCTCATTGTAATCATCTTCTTGCGAATTCAAGTAGTCGTCACATCTCTTCTCAGATATAAGTTGCCACCATTCTAGCGAGTCTTTCACTCTGTATTTTTACAGTCTCTATACATTTCTTTCATTAATAGAAATCATGTATTACTATATATATGTGCATATGGTTGCATCTCTGATACATTTCTGTTATATTATTGAACATCTGCGATATCTCTGTGCATTTATTTATTATATCTTCGCTCTCATTTCGTGCCAAAATAATCTAGATCAGTGGTATCAGATCAAGTTGTTCTTGATCATTTTTTTCATTGCATGTCCCTGACGAGGTCCAAGTATAGAAATTTGGGTCCCGAGCTTGTATCTCTTGGGGAAAATCGCTCTTGCAAACCCAAGAAACCCTCAATGGTGGAAGAAAAGAAAAACGACGGAGCAAACGATCCTATCAATCTGTTGCTTGAGCAAGCTCTCACGCGACAGAGGGACGAAATGATGGAGAATTTTTCCCACATCCTTCAACGTCTGTCGATAGTAGCAAGCGCATATTCATCAAGAGGCCACTTTGGAGGCACCTTGCCTTTCAAGGTACTAGTAAATTTTGATATTCATGTATTTGAAGGACAGATAGATGTAGAAGCCCTAGACAAATGGTTAAATCTGCTAGAAAGTTATTTCTCTATTCACAATTTTTCTGACAAAGAAAAGATCACCTTTGCACTCCTTAAATATCTCCCCCATGTAAAACATTGGTGGGAAACTTACTGGGAGAAAATTTCACAAACGATTCTAGAATATATGAGGCCGAGCCCACTTGGGATATTTTTATGGATGTGGTAAAGGAACAGTATTACCCTGTTGGAAACTATGAGGACCAGTACATGAGATGGACCACACTACAATAAGAGAGGGGCCAAGAAGTTCCAGAGTTCACCAATACCTTCCATACCTTGCACACCAAGATGAGTATCAAAGACTCTGAATGACATTTGGTTCTGAAATACCGTGGGACTCTACACAGATACATCCAAACTGAAATGGATTTTCTAGACATCTCATCACTCGATGTTGCTTATCGATATGTTCTTAAAATCGAGCAGAAATTTAAGCACCAGAACAAACAAAAGTTTGGTTTTGCAAATATGCAATAATCAAAGTATGACAAAGACATCCCTAACAAACAATCTCCCGAAAATTAGTCTAAGCCACAGGAAAAGAAGGGTCACGGGAAGACAAAGAAGGACACCGAAAAATGGTGCAATTTCCGCAAAATCCCTTGGCACAACACCGATGAATGTCGCTCAAAATAGTCATTGGTGGCCAAGATCAAAGACAAGGAGCCGAACCCTAATTCAGAATATGATTATGAAAATACTGGTAAAAGACAAATCATCGACACAGGCCCCACTGATATTGTCGTGACCGCAGTAATTCAACCAGAAGAACCAACAAATCCTGAAGAGGAGGAGCACCTTTTTCATTCACAGATGTGGGTGAAGGGGACCCTGCTGCATTTTATTGTTGATAGCAAAAACCGGAAGAACCTCATCTCAGAGGTCATCAAACAGTTGGGATTGTCGACAACACCAAACCCACAACCATACAACATCAATTCGCTTCGCCAAGGATGAGATCTTTGTGTTAGCTAGTAGTGTCTATTGTCATATGACATCTAGCCCTTCAAGGATGAGGTATTATGTGATGTTTCCCCACCAAATGTTTCTGATGTTCTCTTGGGCCAACCATATATGTGGAAGCGCCATGTTGTTTATGAGTCTTGACCCTGCAGTGTCATTGTTTCTCTGGGGGTCATCTCTACAGAATACTAGAGGTAGTTATGACTACTGTCCCACCTAAAAAGTGTTGCAAAGTAATATCTCATACTAAAAAATTCAACTTCTTCACAATCTGTTTAAAAGGTGAACAAAGGGATACTACAACCACTACAGCCTTGGCCCAAGCACCTTCTATCCAACAAAAGTAGGTCAACAAGATTGTAACAAAGTGTAAAGATTACTTCTGCAGAAAAGAATCTCATGTATCCAGACTGTTTAAAAAGGTCCAACCCTTCCAACCACATGCTCGTGATAGCCTTCCACAAACCGAGTTGCGTGACGTCTCCAACAAGGCAAGTAGCTCACCAAGATTCAGATTTAGCAAACGTTTTTTCCTCTCCCCTGGGCACTCAATGCAATGGATACCATTTCTTCCTAAGGAGGGAGGATTGATCCAGGTGGATATCGATGGCCACCCACCTTTTCCAACTGGCTCAAAACAATTTTCTAGTAATTTTGGCAATTTACTATTTTTAGAAGTTTTAACTTCCGAGGCCATTTTGAGGGCCCAAATGAAGTTTTTTCAGGATCGAGCTTCTCATTGATAGCCAAAGGCGTGATTGAGACCCCAAAATGAATCTCCTCGATTATATATTTCCAACGGGCTATCATATGCCTAAAACGGAGATCGTATGCAAAAGTTACGACCCCATGAAGTCGATGTGCTAACTTACCCAAACAGGGCCCACATGACTTTTGGCGCTTCATCTCCTAGGGTTAGGTTTTTGGATGTCTAGGTTTTTTGGAATTCTTGTTCATTGTAAAAAGGCCTTCAAAGCCTCATTGTAATCATCTTCTTGTGAATGCGAGTAGCCATCACATCTCTTCTCAGAGATAAGCTGCCACCATTCTAGTGAGTCTTTCACTCTATATTTTTACAGTCTCTGTACATTTCTTTCATTAATAGAAATCGTGTATTACTGTATATCTATTTTATGGTTGCATCTCTGATACATTTTTGTTATATTATTGAACATCTGTGATATTTCCATGTATTTCTTTATTATATCCCTGCTCTCATTTCGTGCCGAAAATAATCCAGATCAATGGTATCAGAGCATGTTGTTCTTGATCGTTTTTTTCAGTGCATGTCCATGACGAGGTACGAGTATAGAAATTTGGGTCTTGAGCTTGTCTCTCTTGGGGAAAATTGCTCTCGCACACCCAAGAAACCCTCAATGGTGGAAGAAAAGAAAAACGACGGAGTAGACGATCATATCAATCTGTTGCTTGAGCAAGCTCTCATGCGACAGAGGGATGAAATGATGGAGAATTTTTCCCACATCCTTCAATGCCTTCCAATAGAAACAGACGCATATTCATCAAACAACCACTTTGGAAGCACCTCTCCTTTCAAGGTATAGGTTAATTTTTATATTCCTATATTTGAAGGTCAGATAGATGAGGATGCCCTAGATAAATGGTTAAATATGCTAGAAGGTTATTTCTCTGTTCACAATTTTTCCGATAGAGAAAAGATCATCTTCGCGCTCCTTAAGGCTCTCCCCCATGTCAAACATTGGTGGGAAACTTACTGGGAGCAGAGTTCCATAGAGGAGTATGGAATATATGGGGCCAAGCCCACTTGGGATTTTTTTGTGGATGCAGTAAAGGAACAGTATTACCCTGTTGGAAACTATGAGGACCGGTGCATGAGATGGACCACACTGCAACAAGAGAGGGGCCAAGCAGTTCGATTTTTCCCCAATACCTTCCATACCTTATGCACCAAGATGGGTATTAAAGACTCTGAACAACATTTGGTTCTGAAATACAGTGGGGCTCTACATAGATACATCCAAACTAAAATGGATTGTCTGGACATCTCATCACTCGTTGTTGCTTATCGATATGCTGTTAAAATTGAGAAGAAATTTAAGCACCAGAACAAATGGGAGTTCAGGTCTGCAAATCTACAACAACCAAATCATGACAAAGATGTCCCTAACAAACAGTCTCTCGAAAACCATTCCAAGCCATAGGAAAAGAAGGGTCACATGAAGAAAAAGGAGGACACCAAAAAATGGTACAATTTCCACAAAATCCCCTGGCACAAAACCGATGAATGTCTCTCAAAACAGTTGGTGGCCGAGATCAAAGACAAAGATCTAAAACCTGATTCAGAATTTGATTCTGAAAATACTATTAAAAGACAGATCATCGACGCAGACCCCATTGCTATTGTTGCGAGCGCAGCAATTCAACCAGAAGAACCAACAAATCCTGAAGAGGGGGAGTGCCTTTTTAATTCACAGATGTGGGTGAATGGGACCTCACTACATTTTATTGTTGATAGTGGAAGCCAGAAGAACCTCATCTCAGCAAAGGCCATCAAATAGTTGGGATTGTTGACAACACCACACCCGCAACCATACGACATCAGGTGGCTTCACCAAGGATGATATATTTGTGTCAGCTAGTAGTGTTGATTGTCATACGGCATCCATCCCTTCAAGGATGAGGTATTATGTGATGTTTCCCCACTAGATGTTTGTGATGTTCTCTTGGGCCAACCATTTTTATTGGATAAATCGGTGAATGCGGACATAAACTAATCTCCCTAGATCCACCTGGATCTAGAACAACACAAGACAGGACATGATGCTTTCCCTAGGTTGCTACCATTGAATTTATCATCAAAGAAGGAGTGTATGACATACCTTTATATATCGCTTCCTTATATCTTTATTGTCCCTGCTTCGCTTTGGTGCTCTTGTGAGATCAGATCAGAGTGCCTTGATGTCACAAGTTCCCTTTTGTTGGTCCTTTGTTCCAACACACACATACACTTGCTCCGAATTTGCATGAAGACAATCCACAAAGCTTGATGGACAAATGGAGGGCTCAAGCATCAATTGTATTAGGATTCTTCACACAGTCTTCAGCCTATTCTTTTCTCAATCTTGCTTGACCTTGCTTCACCTTTTCCATGAGAAATCCATTATTATATAGGATAATATGAAGTGGTTTCTAGGATGAGGATGATCCCACGAAATCAAAAACACCAGTAAGATCACAACCATATGAATGCCACCTCACATTATAGAAGATTCTCCTTCTAGAAACTTCATGAAACTTCTTCCTTTTCTTAGCTTCAAGCATCATCGCACCCTACTTATATAGCAGCATGTGGAAATCCCACAGGCCAGGCATAGAGCAGCCTGCGGAAATCCTTGATTTTCGCACTATGTACCACTGTCAACCTGTGGCGTTATTCTAAAAATGTTCCTTGTAGGAGAATAACTCATCTATTTTCCTCATGTGAAAGATTTTTTTGGAAGCCTGAACACATGCTTATGGGGTCATCATTAGAGTGAACAAAATAATGTGTAACAGAATGCCCCCCAAATTATGAGGCTGGAACACATGACAGCCGAAATACTTTGTAAAAATGCTTGTGTGTGTCGGAAACAAGGAGCGCACCAATCAGGAACCTGCAAACAATCAAGCATCTGCATAGAATTACACCATTTCTGAGGTAGGCATTCCCATGCTCATATTACAATTGATTGAAATCATAAAGGCAAGGCATGGCCACCAATTATACACTGTGGATCCATGTCATCAAAATTCTACATAGCCATTAGAAATACACTGTGGATCTATGTATTAAAAAGTGTAAATTTAGACACAGCCACGAGACATACAAAGTGGATCTATGTGTCAATTCGAATCATAAATACTCCATCACAACCTAGGCCAAAAAGATGAGATCCAGGGTCTTCAATCTCATCATCCATAAGTATGAATCTAACCATGCGATTACAGGTGTTGAAGTCGAACATGGTAGAAACCACTTGATTACCGATCATTGATGAAAACCATTAACAAGTGCGAGGGAAATCACCATTGATGTCAATGACTCCCAAGGTACCTTAGTACAATCCAACGAATGTGAATAAATGAGCTGAAGTCGAACACTCGATGAAATCCCTCGATCAGGAACCAATGATGTGAATCCACTGTCAAGAGCAAAGAAACCTGCCATTGAGGCATGCAGGCTCTAAGGCACTAAACAATTTCTAAGTCTTATTCCCAGATGATGAGTTGAAATTGACAGGAAAAAGACTCATCACAGGAGGGCCTTGATGTATCCCCCATCAGTGACACGAAATAAGTAACATTTTAAGGATAGATCAAAGTATGAAAATGATTCAAAACTGACACAGGGAAGGTCAACATGGTAAGAAATGACAATGCAGATGGTCGACTCGAAGGAGGGCTTGTTTGGACCTCTCTTGAAAATATGAATGAAATGACACTGGTCTTGGTAGCATTGACTCAAAAACGACCCAAGATATGAATTTGATGAAGGCCAGACGAGAGACAAATGGATTTCCCAACCCAGATTCAAATGACGAAGGGGGTGTCATGTTCAAGAGCGACTAGTACTGCCACTAACATAGGTACAGAAACACATCTCTTTCCCAAATTTCCCCCCACCATTTCTGGCGAGTACCTCTTTATTTTTATGCAAGCTTGAGGAGGATAACATATGCTTGTAATGTAAGCTCATCCTTCGGATGAGTCCCTCGGAGTATTTTTAACGAACCCTAAGAAAGATTGGTTCGGTCCCATGTGGATCTTTCGATGTTTGTTTAACGATTCCAAAGATAGAAAACTAGGGGGGGTTTTCATGTTTATAGAGTCTGAAAAACACTTTAAAGAGAACTCTCTCGGTTCCTTTTTCATAAAATAGTTTGACATGACCAAAAAAGTGATAAACTATCACCCGTCAAACATTTTATTCAAACAATTTTACGAGCGTGAACAGAACAAGGTCACTCGGCAATATTTTCGTTTTTATGGAGTGTGAAAAGAGCTTAAATGATACTCCATGTGTGTCATTTTTCATGTTACCAAGACGAGTATGAAAGGACAACAAAATTATACTCGGTTTCGTTCTCATAAATTTTCGAGCATGAGAACGAATGAAGAGTGAACTCGAGGTTTTACCAAAAAACCTGAAAAGGTATCGATATGCATAGTGAAGAGAAAACAAATTAGGAAACAAAGATTCATACTTCGTTAATTAGGACTCTAGTCTTCCTCCTGCAAGAAACAAGACACTCATGAGACTATTAGTTTTGAGGGTTTATAACCAAACACATTTTTATAATATAAAATATTATTAAAAAAGGAAAAACAAATGAAATAAATAAGAGCAAGAGTTATTTTTTACCATTTCATTTGTATTTGGTCAAGAACTTGTCAAAAAACCCCTTTTTCACCCCCTATTTCAATGGTCGATTGCGAGGAGCACAGGTGATCAATCGTTGAACGGTTTCCGTGAAAACAGTAAGTGCTTCATCTTCTTCCTTTTCAATGGTTTAAAATTTGTTTTTGGTGGTCAAAAGATTATTTTTTGGGTGATTTTTGGGCTGGTAGGCATGATATGGGGCCGCCACAGGTGGCCAATATCAGGCCTTGCAGAAATCAAGGATTTCCACAGGTGCCCAATGGCTCTCCTACGGAAATCTCGCACTATAATTTAAGCTCAGTTGAGGTGGCTGAAAATCAAAAGAGAAAAGCAAGCGTTGAACCAAAATTAATTCCCAAAAGGCTGGATAAAGATGTTGATTGTCCTCTTTTACTTCCATGCAGTTGTTTGATTGCAAAAATGTTGGAATGGAGAGAACGTGAGAATAAAGATAATGATTCTATGGATTTGAATGATCCAGGAACCATTGATGCTCTTTGAAAATGTGGCCTATTGAAGTTTTTTAAAGTCCAGGGCATGAGAGCCCAATGGAGACTATTAGAGTACTTGGTCCATATGTGGGATGCAGAACAACAAGTATTCCACGTGGGTGTTCATGTCCTCTCCTTGAACATTAAGGATATTTACTTTCTAACGGGGCTATCTCATCGAGGGGCACGTGTGATTCTGACAGGGGATTGAGGTGGTGGCTTGCCGATGAGCGAGTATATCCGTCGGCACTATGAACTAGATGTTGAAAGGTGCAAAGGTAAAGTGGCTATCCGAGGTGTGCGGGATCTAACTCTCAGAACCATCCTCTTTACCATTGCATAGATGGCAGGAAGCGCGTCACCACACATGGCACTCCAGAGTTATTTTCAATATGTCATTGAATGTCTGGAACCTCAAGTATTCAATTGGTGTGACGGTGTGCTCCAGAGTATGAAGACACAACTCACTAAAAGCAAGAGAGGAGATCTAAAAAAGTTTGGGTATGGGTCCATTTTGGTATCTTTCTTCTTAGAAAGAGTCCCTCATTTGTAGCTACAGGTAGAGTGGGGAATACCAGCCCCACGAGACCCAAGAATGAAATGGTGGTGTGACCTTATGGCACGACACATAGAAGGCCCTATAATCAAGTACAATGATGCATTTTTTTATTGGTTAAGGCCCCAAATCTTGATGATTGATGATTATGTATATGCCATCCTGGACTTTCGGGGTGATCCCAACTTAGTTCTCCCTAAGGGATTTCATTGGGGAGATCTAGGTAAAAACGATATTTTGTTCTTTATAATGTTTTTGTGGTTTTTTTAGGATATTAGATGATTTTTGTGTTTTCGATCGAAAGACTAATCAGAGACTTTTGACTATGCAGATGTAGGGCTGCATCGACCTCCGAGCACATCTCTAATTCAGAGGTGAGGAGAGGCATGTGTGGTAGCAGGGTGGGACATCGACGACTATGAGGCGATGGAGCAGAACTTAGAAGGCTTGATGGCAGATATCCCAGACATGTCGATCGAGGAGGTCCCGAGGCATTATCAACACCATACTGTAGGCATTTCCGGCTCACTTAGTCGGTTACTTCGTCGAGTAGCATGGGCAATGGTGTGTTATCGTGAGCGACATCCATGATACTATTTCGAGCAGCATCTGTGATGTTATTTTGTAGGAGCCATGGGCTCTATATTTTGATATTTTGGTCCTTGGATGGAAAACACTTTTTGTAAAACTTTTTCATTATATATNNACCGGCTTACTCTACTTTTATATACAATATGTAATGTGTGATTGGATTTATAAATGTCTCAAATGTCTATCTAACACATAATTAGCTAGAGCATCAGTTAATGTATTTATACATCTAGGAATGTGTTGATATTCAATATAATCAAAATAACATTCCAAGAGGTGAATTCGTAGATATACCCGTAACAAAGTAGGACTTCGGATAGTGTAGACATTACTTAACTCGAGTACTACTATCTGCGAATCAAGTCATACAATGAAGTGATGAATCCCAAGTGAGATAGCATTAGTCAATAATTCAATGACTGTGCTATATTCTGCAATATTATTGGTTGCACGATCGAGGCAAACACCTTGTAAACTGATAAGTTCATTGGTGGGTGCATAGATTGCCTAAGCAATAGAAGCTAGGTTATGAGTACTATAGATAGCACCATCGGCAAAGACAATATAGGGTATATAAGACGTCGACATCTGGAAACAAAGCACAATGCAAGGTAAGCATTTGGGGGTCGAAACCAAATAATGAAAAACAAACAAAAGTAACACACAAGAATATGGTACAATAAAAGTACAAGAACTCATCCAGAGACATTCTAAGCATAGTACTTCTTCAAGTAAAGCCCATTTCTGGGTTCACTCAAAGGAATGCCATCATAATATACTAACTCATAAGCTCCCTTCTCTAACACTTGTTTGACGATATATGGACCACGCCACATAGCTTCGAATTTTTTGGCTCCTAGCAGATCACAATCTTGTTCATAGAGGAGAACTAGATCTCCCTCAGAGAAAACACGCAGCTTGACATGTTTGTCATATTGATATTTTACGTGTTCTTTCTGGGTTTCAATAACTAGAGTGGCATCATGACAGGTCTCATCTAATTGCATAAGATACAATAGACATTCCTCTTCAGCAAAGGTTTTCAGGAGAAGTTCGACAGCTAGCTTCAAAGATGGCATTTCACATTCAATCGGGAGAACGACTTCAATGTCGTAGACTAGTTGAAAGGGGGTAAATCCCGTAGCAGACTTCGTAGACGTCCGATAGGCCCATAATGTTGAAAACAACATCATGTGCCAAGTGGTCTTATGGATTCCTATTATCCAACGAAGCATAGTGATAAGGATTTTATTTATTGCTTCAACTTGGTCATTGGCCTATGGATACTAGGGATTGAGTTTTCATGCCTAAGACCCAACTTGTCGGTAAGTTCAGACATCATAAAGTTTCAAAAATGGCTACCGTGATCAGTAACAATAGCTTGTGGGATCCCGAATCAAGTAATAATATGATTAAATATGAAAAGGGATGCAGTTTTCCTGGTATTGTCGAAAGTAGGCATCGCCTTGGCCCATTTGGTGAAATAATCCATAGCTACAATAATGTATCCATGCCCCCCCATCCGAGTGAGGGTTACAGGTCATGAAATCAATGCCCCATTTCACAAAAGGTCCAATGGAAACTACAGGGTGTAAAGGATCAAGATGCAATCTTATCTTGTTGTTGTATGTTTGGCAAGCATGGAATTTTTGGATGGAAGTAATACAATCCTTAAATAAAGAAGGATAAAAATACCCTGCTCGTAAGATCTTCTGGGAAGTAGCATACCCAGGCATGTGACCACCACATGCTCCAGAGTGGCAGTCATTAAAAGCTTTCTCAGCTTCATCATAGGTGAGACATCGTCGAAAAACAGAGTCATACCCATGGAGATAAAGAGTTTCACCAAGGATAATGTACTCACGGGCTTGGTAACGTATGCGACGATGGTTAGTGCTAGATAAATCGGGTCGGAAAGTCTAAGTTTGGAGATAGATAATGATATCCCCATACCAAAGGTCATTAGAACTGATCATAAAAAGGGATTCATTGGGTAAATAATCCTTTGCTACATTCTCTGTCTCAGTGCAGGGAAGGTCACATATCAATTCGGAAAACACCAAGGATTTCTTAGACTTAGCATGTTCGAATTCTAAGTCAAACTCTTGGACAATTACTATCCATTTGGAGTATTTTCCCCCTAGAAGTTGGTGTGTAAGAATGTGTTGCATGGGGTTGCAATCGGAAATTACAGTGGTCTTGCATAGTAAGATATAGTGACGGAAACATTGGACAGCTTGAACAACTTCCAAGGCGATGGTAGAGTCTGAAGCAGTGAGATAAAGGAAGTAATCTCGACTATAATCGAGTGGGAAAATTAATGGGGTATGGGTTAAAGTTAGTTTCAAAGCTTCGAAATATTTTTTGGCAATGGAATCCCATATGAACTCAGAACCTTTCTTGAGCAGTTGAGTAAATCCGAGCGTTAATTGAGCATAGTTTGGGATGAAACGACATAAAAAAATTTCCTTCCCTTGCAAACTTTGAAGCTGGCGAAGTGAAGAAGGAGGAGGGAGATTGAGGATCGCCTCGACCTTCAAAGGATCGACCCTTATCACCTAGCATGACATGATAAAACCTAGAAGTCAATTGGAATCCACACAAAAAACACATTTGTGTGGGTTTAAGCGTATATGATAGAACCGACAATGAAGGAAAATGACTCGGAGATGTGTTGGATGGTCACTACGATGAATGGAATGAGTCGGTAGGTCATCTAGATATGGTTGTACAATGTGCTTAATATCATGAAAAGCATAAGACATGGCACATTGAAAAGTCACACCAGTGTTCTTTAAACCGAAGGGTAGTTTCCAGTAGGAAAAGATGCCCCAAGGATAGATAAAAACAGTTTTTTTTTTATCCGTGGGCAAGATGTTGATTTGATTATAGCTAGAGAAACTATCCATTAAAGAGAATATTTCACTCCCGGTGCAATCGTCAACAATCTAGTCAACGAAGGGGGTGGGAAAGTTGTCTTTAGGACAAGCTTGATTTATATCCCTATAATCGACGCAGACACGGATCGTACCTTGTTTCTTATTAACCAGAACGAGATTGGATACCCAATCAGTTAAAGCCATAGGATAAATAAATCCATCTTTAAGAAGTTTTTCAACCTCAAGCTTAATAGTAGCTACTTTACGAGGGTGGACAGGACGAAGTATCTGCCGGACGGGTCTAGTGCCCAGGTACATATTAATTTTGCGTACAATAATATCAGGGTAAATACCTGGTATTTCTTCATAGCTCCAAGTGAATATGTCACAAAACTCTTGGAAAAGTGATTTGTAGGTGACAACCTCGTCAGTAGAGCATGAAGATCCGATGTGAACATTTTCAACAACTCCAGGTTTAATGGATATGTCGAGGGGGATGGTGGGTGAAATATTACTTAAGTTCCCTTCATATAACACGTCGTGTGATGTCTCAGGAATAGAGGAAATGACAGCAATGGTCGACGAAGTATAGATCCGTTGGTAACTCTTGATGGTGTGTTGTTAGAGGAAGAGAATGGAACGATGATGTCCATCATCCCAAGGGGTATCTTCCATCGACATAACCAACATAATCATATTGTCTGTGGGAAAAATAACATGAAATGAGTTAGGATACGAATCACCAAGAGAGGGGGTGAAATGGGTTGTCGATTGAATGGCATGATAGAAAGATTCAACCGAACTTAAAGGAATTTTGTCATCATAGTCAAGATAATCACCAGGTTCGGGTATGATCCATGGGTCGGAAGATGGGTGAGTTTGGCAAACTAAGGTGGAAATCATGTTGATCGAGGCAACCAAAGGAGGTGGAACATCGGGAGGTGGGATAGGGAAAGTGCCCATTAGAGTGGAATCTTTAAGTAGGCCCACACCAACATTCTCATACCCAGGAGGTGTCTTCGCGATAAAAGGGATGTTGCTAGTACAGGTGTCAGAGTTGAAAAATGCTAGCTGGTTGACAGTGATGACCTTTCCCTGATGTGGAAAACGTAAAAAACGAAAAATGGTAGACACAACGGCGTGCATCACATCAATCCATCTATGGCCAAGTAAGAGGTTATAATCGAGAGGTGCATCAAAGACCTCAACTTCAACGTTGATCGATTTTCCTTCCAACGTAATAGACAATGAAGGAAGTACACCGTAGGGTTTAAAACCAGATCCATTGAAGGCTTTAAGGGTGTTATGGGATTCAGTAAGAGGAGGAGAGCTAATGGCTTTCCAATAGGCAATAGAAATTACACACGTGGAGGCACCCTCATCAATAACAATCCTAAAGATGTTCTTGTCGGAGACAACAACTTGTATTTGGAATCCTAGTTGAGGGGGGAGTCTCGGAATGTGATCTTCGAGGTCAAAAATTATCAAATTTGTATCTGTAGGATCAATTCCACCGATAGCCTTTATTAGTGCCTTCCGTTGAGCAGGGAAACTTTGAAGGAATTTGAGAGCTGACATCGCAGAAGGTGCTTGCACCAGATCTTCTACAATACTGTAGTTTTGAGTAGCATATGCATGACGGTTGAAGGCGGACTTTCAAACAACACCCTTTGGGGGAGGAAGAAGAACTGTATCTTTCATATAGTGATCGTCACCACAGATAAGGCAAGGGTATCGAAGTTTGCGCTTATCCTTATCATCAGGAGGTTGGGTTTTGGTTTTCTCAAACTACGAGTTATTTTTTTCCTCCTTATTCTTACCCTTCCCTTTTTTAGATTTATTCTTTCTGACAGGGGTAGATTGAACAGAGTTAACCTCAGAAGTTTTTCTAGTGGGAGGAGTAGGAGACAGAGCATTTTGAACATTAGAAGCATTGGACTTGGGGTTGGTGGGACAAGTTTGCATATTTTGAGGTTGAGCATGGAAAGTGCCAATCACACCATCAGCCGCATGAGAAGAAGCAGGGGTAGTTGAAGTAGTGGTGGTAGAAGGGCGAGGTACATCAGGGAGTAAGTTGTAAAGAGCACATGTCTATGAATAAATGAGGTCTAGGTACTGAGTGAAACTGATAGCGTTTTCTTCAGTGACAATGCCACCCATGGCAATATCACGAGAGATATTATTCACGAATGATTTCGTGAACCACTCCACCAATAACTGATCGGGAAGATCGAGTTTGATCAAACGTCATCTTTGCCTCCACTCATGAATGTGATCAGAGATGTGAGTGGCTTTAGTTTGTTTGAAGGAACTTAGGATCTCGTTTCATGTTTCATAACGGATCGATAATTGGTAGTGTGTAAGGAAATCCATGGCAAGGGTATTAAATTCAGTGAAGAAACTTCGTGGTAGTTCTAAATAACACTTTGTAGCCAAACCCATGAGAGTTCATTGGAAGAGTCATAACCAAATGGAATCATCCATCAAAGAGTTGGATGAACACCAAAGGTGGAAAGTCATGACATGGTTGTTTGGATCCTCTCCCGATTTACCGTCAAATTCTGGGATGTCGAGCGATAATTTGGCTAGTATCACGGGCCAGTGGGGAGAATGAAAGATAGGCTCATTCAATATTCTAGACAAATCAGGTAGATCCAAGGTGGCTAAAAAAAGTAATTGTCTATTCACAGGAGGATACTAGTAACTTTGGGGAGGGAGTCTCATCGGTAGACCAGTAGGACCATAAGCAGTCTGTAGGTGAGGTGAATGTCCTAACAGATTCGGGCATGTGTGCAGAGGCAGGTAGGCCACGGGGTTGTACTGATTGGGGATGGTCCCTTAGGGAAGGACACTAGGTTGAACGTTTGAACCCCAAATGGGATTGGAAGAATCGAGGTATGACTGGCCCGAACTAGGGGGTATAAAAGAGATAACTTGAGGTTGTTTCCCCCCAGATGATTGTGGATTCCCTTGAATAAGAAGATTCCAATACTAGGCTAGTGATCTGAGGATGTTTTGTCCATACTGTTGATTATAGCCTTCAAGTAGGGATTGTCCTCCAGGTGAGGATGATGCCTCAATTTGGGTTTGACCACCAAATCGAGTTTCCCCCCTAGGTTATACTGTCCTCCAATAGGAATCTGATAACCAGAAGTGAATAACGGAGTAGAAATTCCAAAGGTAGTAGAGCCACTGGGTCTGAATCCTCCGGAGAGGAACTGGGATGGTGTCAGAATAGAACCGAAAGTAGCATTATACCCAGGAGGAGTAAAGACTCTAGAAGCTTCGGATGGAAATTGGGTAGGAATGGGGATAGAAGCATTCAAAGCATTATACCCAAGAAGGAGTGATGGGATTTGTTTAGAAGAATGTGGTGTACCAATAGGAGGTTGGCTATCCACCGTGTTCCCAGTGGGGATAATCGTAGTGTTTGGGAACATTGTGGAATGGGCCTGCTAAAGAGGGATATTTGAGCTAGGACCAGCCTATCAACCAGCAAAGAAATAACAAGTTGTACTGTTAAAATGATCTAAAGGTATCGTAAAAGTAGTAGATGTTTTGGGTGGTTCAGAAACGACAGGTATCTCATCTTCTGCCTCTGAGCCGAAAGGGTTCCATCTAGAAGTCAGAGTTCGAGATATGTTAGTGGTCCAAAAAGGATCCTCATTTTCAAGGCTAATAAGGACTTCATCTGGTATTCCATAAGTGTCAACAAAAATTTCTCCAGACGAGTTGAATCAGAGAATATGTCTCTCATATCCATGAGGTAAGAAGAAAGCATCCAAAGAATTGGAAACAATTCGAAAACTTTCTAAAGAGTCAGTTCTCTCCACTTGTGATGGTATGTGGTCTTGGATATCACTCTGTTGAGGAGAGTCCTCTGGTGGATTAGGGATCAAGGATTGGGAAACTTCCAGATATTTCAGAGGTATTCCTTTCATCCTATGTGAACGGCGTGGAGGGTCAATGTTGGTTGAACTGAAAATTTTACAGAAAAAAATCTATGGCCAATGATGTAAACAAACAACACTCGCTAGTAGAATCTAGGAATCAAAACCAAGAAAACAAAACCTTCTTGTTCTGAAGTCACTAGTTGGTGATGAAATCCAACATCACAAAGTCAAGACAAGAAGGGGTTGGGCTAGGGTGGAGAAGTTACGTTGACAACCTGCTTAACAGACTTACACCGTGGTGCAAGCTCACACGCATAATCATGGGTATGCCCTCCAAGGAGCCCGAGTAATTCTGTCCAACGTCAATTCTAGGTACCGTGAAGACTTTCCCCTCCACAGTCACCTTGTGTAAGACCCTAAGAAGATAGGAAACTAAGGCTACCAAAAACAACAATGATGCCTAGGGAGACAGTCGACAATCTGATCCATGCACAAGGGCAGGGTATCTAGCCCGAAATCAAATTGAGAGGCTTCCACTCATCATTGTGGGTATACCTTCAAGAGACCCCCATAATACACACAATCTCTACACTGATACCAACAAATCAGGGTGAGTAACTCTGCTAATCTCAATGCGACCTCAAGTTTGACCCTTGTGTGAGAAGGGCTTCCTAGGACAAAATGTTGCAAATGGAATTTTACACTCCCTATCATAAGATGCTATTGTTTGTTTTGTGCTTTGGAGAGTGTGTCTCACTACCTATTCCAAAGCTCTAGCCTAGCTAATGTTTGTGTAAAAGATCCCTAGAAAACATTACTAGTTAAATTTTCGATTTTCGCAATTTTTTTAAAAGCTATTGTTACTCAAGAGGGAGATGGGAATGAAACCGATGTTGTGTAAGACCTTGACCCAACAATATGAAAATAGAAATGAATGATGCAAATTTTCGTTCAATTAATTCTATCTACGTCAGGGAGAAGGTGTTTCCGGAATGATGTAAACTACGAAATATACTTCCTTTCTCTTTAAATGAACACAATTTCAAACAACCAATAAACAATGAAGTTATTCAATGTTCTTTTCTCTTAAATGAAATAAATTTTCTTATATATGTTTATTCAAATGAATATATAACTTCAAATTTTTCTTTCCTAAGACTAGACCAAGGGCATGGCAGAGAAAAGACAAGAAATCCAAGAAAATCCATACCTTCAACAAGAACCCAAATCGAACTTTCAATGAAGACAAAAAATAAAAAATGACGAGAAAGTATTTCCTCAAATGCAAATGAAGAGACAACTTCTCAGTCATCAAGCAATCTAGAATACGTAATCAATCCAAAATTTCAAATCCAATCCAATATTTTTAATCGAAGAAGCACTCAGATACAAGCTCAGAGATTATACCCTTGTTGTTAAAAATCAAAAATGAAAATTGGAAAATGACTAAGAGAGGTGTTCTATCTCCGAAAACCAATCAACAACAAGTCAAATGTTCAAAAAAAAGTTATATGTTGGCATTAAAAATCCTTTCCAGTTGGTTAAAGCAAAACCTGGGCATCAACGGAGGCCAAGACCCAACTCAAAAAAATTCACAGACGTCGTTGCAGACTGATAGCATATCACAGCGCAAAAATTAATGGTTTTCGCAGGGTAGAAACAGATAGGGTGTGGAAATCTCTCACTGAAGAAAACAAACAGGGTGCGTAAATTGGAGGTTTCTACAGGCTATGTATAAGGTACAGTGCGGAGGTGTTTGTAAATCAAGAAATTCTGAGAAAAGAGAAAAGGATCTAAGCGGATTTTTAAATCCATAGAGTCTGAATGGATCTCCCACAGACTCAGAGCCTGATTTCAAATGAAAAGAATAGGTAAAGAGAAAGTGGCCAACAAAAAACCACAATCAAGTTGGATCCCCAGTGGAGTCGCCAATTTTGTTATTGGATAAATCAGTGAATGTGAACATAAACTAATCTCCCTAGATCCACCTGGATCTAGAACAAAACAAGACAGGACATGACATTTTCCCTAGGTTTCTACCATTGAATTTATCATCAAAGAAAGAGTGTATGACATACCTTTATATATCACTTCCTTATATCTTTGTTGTTCCTGCTTCGCTTCAGTGCTCTTGTGAGATCAGATCAGAGTGCCTTGATGTCGCGAGTTCCCTTTTTGTGGTCCTTTGTTCCAACACACACATATACTTGCTCTGAATTTGCATGAAGATAATCCACAAAGTTTGATGGACAAATGGAGGCCTCAAGCATCAATTGTATCGGGATTCTTCACATAGTCTTCAGCCTATTATTTGCTCAATCTTGCTTGAGCTTACTTCATCTTTTCCATGAGAAATCCATTATTATATAGGAGAAGATGAAGTGGTTACTAGGATGAGGATGATCCCACCAAATCAGAAAATCCAGTAAGATCACAACCATACGAACGCCACCTCACATTATAGAAGATTCTCCTTCTAGAAACTTCATGAAAATTATTCATTTTCTTAGCTTCAAGCGCTGCCTCACCCTACCTATATAGCAACATGCAGAAATCCTATAGGCTAGGCATAGAGTAGCCTATGGAAATCCTTGATTTTCGCACTATGTACCACTATCAACCTGCGGCGTCATTCTAAAAATGTTCCTTGTAGGCGAAGAACTCAGCCATTTTCCTCATGTGAAAGATTGTTTTGGAATCCTGAACACATGCTTATGGGGCCATCATCAGAGTGACCAAAATAATGTGTAACAACCATATATGTGGAAGTGCCATGTTGTTTATGAGTCTCGACCCTGCAGTTTCATTGTTTCTCTGGGGGGTCATCTCTACAGAATACCATATGTAGTTCTGACTACTATCCCACCTAAAAAGTGTTGCAAGGTAGTATCTCATACTACAAAATTCAGCGTCTTCACAATCTGTTCAAAATGTGAACAAAAGGATACTGCAACCACTACAGCCTCGGCCCAAGCACCTTCTATCCAACAGAAGCAGATCGACAATTTTGTAGCAAATTGTAAATATTCCTTTCGCACAAAATAATATCATGTATCTAGACTGGTTAAAAATTTCCAACACTTCCAACCACATGCTCATGATATCCCTCCATAAATTGAGTTGTGTGACGTCTCCAGCAAGGCAAGCAACTCACCAAGATTCAGATTTAGCAAACGCTTTTTCCTCTCCTCCAGAAACTCAACGAAATGGAGACCATTTCTTCCTAAGGAGGTAGGATTGATCCAGGTGGATATCGGTGGCCACCCACCTTTTCCAACTGACTCAAAACAATTTTCTGGCAATTTTGGCAATTTACTATTTTTAGTAGTTTTAACTTTCGGGGCCATTTTGAGGGCCTAAATGAAGGTTTTTCGGGATAGAGATTCTCAATGATAGTTGAAGGCATGTTTAAGAACCCAAAATGAATCTCATCGATGATACCTTTCCAACAGGCTATCATACACCTAAAACGAAGATCGTATGCAAAGGTTACAACCCCGGGAAATTGATGTACTAACTTACCCAAATAGGGCCCACATGAATTTTGGCGCTTCATCTCCTAGGGTTAGGCTTTTGGATGTCTAGGTTTTTTTGCATTCATATTCATTGTAAAAAATCCTTCAAAGCCTCATTGTAATCATCTTCTTGCAAATGCGAGTAGCCGTCACATCTCTTCTCAGAGATAAGCTGCCACCATTCTAGCGAATCTTTCACTCTGTATTTTTACAGTCTCTGTACATTTCTTTCATTAATAGAAATTGTGTATTATTGTATATCTTTGTTTATGGTTTCATCTATGATACATTTATGTTATATTATTGAACATCTGCGATATCTCCGTGCATTTCTTTATTATATCTCCACTCTCATTTTGTGCCAAAAATAATATGAATCTTGCTGATGCTAATGATGATTTTGTTGTTGAGGCTAACTTATTGTCTTACTGCATAACTCTGGAAAACTATGGAACTGCTAAACATTTATGAGATTGCTAATGAAGATTTGAATTTTATTGATGAAGATCTGAAGATTGTTAATGAATATCTGAAGATTGCTAATGAATATCTGAATATGGTTGATGAAAATATGAAGATTGTCGATGAAGATATGAATATTTTTGATGACGTTTCAGAATTATGAATAATGAATTTCATGACAAAATGCATGAAATTCACAATCGTGCCAAAACTTGTGTTGCATGTTAGATTGAACAATAAGTTAATGTCCAACAATTTCTTTAAAAACATGTACAAGAGACTTATGGTAGCTACTGAAAGTAACTGTAACTACATAAAGTATGAAAACTGTAGAAATTAATTTGTTATGTAGATCCCCTTGAACTGTAAACTCCAGATTTGAACTAAATTTGTTTCCAGCTTCATAATCTAGAGGGAATCCAAAATGTTGCAGTAATGAAACTCTAAAATTATTAACATAAATTAAAGACTTGAAAATTCTGGAAACTACTACTCAATTTATTTCTACAAGTACCATGGTGTAACTCTAGAAATCTCGAAAACTCTAAATATCTCTAAACTGTAAATCTAGAAAAGAAAAATCTATTTGACTGAATGCTGAAAAAACTGATTTTTTGCAATCTAAAAAAAAAAAAAAAACTCTATTGATGAAAATCAAAAGTTGGAACACTGAAATGTTGAACAAGAACTCTTTGAAAAATTCCTGTGATTATTTGAAATAAATTTAATTATGTTTTCCATATCATTGGTTTTCAAACAAGATTCTTGCAGAGTTGTGTTTCTAAACATGTTTTAACAGACTTCACTCTTGTTTTTGTCTTTACTTTCTTTTTATTTTTATTATTATTATTTTCTTTTTAGAATAGGAGAAAGAAAGATCAATTTGAGATAGGACCAGCGGAAGTATTTCCCTTACTCACTATCTCCCTCTTTGATTGTTGAAGCAAATTGTGGAAAAATTCTTCCCTATTTAAAGGCTTTTGAGATAACCTTAGTATGTTCTCATTTACTCGGAAATAAATGACATCCTCATCAATAGTGTTAATTTTAACTGATCCGTTATAAAAAAACCGTCTCTATCTCATAAGGTTCCAACCAAAAATTATTGAGCCTTCCTTTAAATTTTTTAAATCTGGAATGAAATAAAAAAAAGCCTAGTCACCTGGTTTGAATTTCTTCTTTCTAATGAACTTGTCATGTCATTTGATTATTTGTTTTTGGATTATAGTGGTGTGTTGAATTTCATCCTGCCGAATCTCATCCAATTCATTGATTTGTGCTATCCAATGTTGTTGGTCATCTGAGAGATCCATTCCTATCTTGGCTACTGTCCTGAAAGTTTTTATTTGGAACTCAATAGGAAACAAAAATTGTTTACCATATACAAGCTCATATGGCGTATGCCTGTAATACCCATGTTTCCCCAAGCTTGTAATTAATCATTTATTATGATTACCATACTATGGCATGTGTACAATGAAAATGTATTATTCTTTATATTTCCATCGACTCACTGCGGGGGTGAATCCTTGAAGTACTGGCCATGATATCACTAGAGGAAAAAGAGTGAGGAAATTGTGGAGAGGGTTCATCATGTCAACATGACCCAAGTTTCTCCTTTCTAAAATAATAAGCCTTATCCTGATCCCAAGGAGAAATCAGTTAATAAGAAAAGGAATAGTGGTGGAACAATCAACTACCCCAATGAATGGAAGCATGGAGTGTCTGGCTGGGGGGACAGAAAATTGTTAGCTCGAAGTACCACAGAAGGCAGTTTTTCCTGCAAGCCCACGCTAACTTGAGTTTCCTTCTGACAGAAGGAACAAGACAAGTCCAGAACCTTCCTGAGGAGGAAGAAGGCATGAAAATAATACACGTGAAGGGGGCAAGCGGAGGAGACCAAGCCCACAAGGGCATGCAACCGGGGATATATAGATAGAAAGAGGAGGAGTGTGAGAGGCTCTCTAGTTGAGAAGAAGAACTAGAAGCTTGATAAGTTGTTTTGGTTACTAGAGAGAACAAGAGAAAATAAATCTGATAAATTATAGAAGACGTGAATTGAGAGGAATATTGTGAGCTTGATGATGGGGGGGCATTTGATAAACCTCATAGGGATTGAGAGAGAGAGAGAGAGAGAGAGAGAGAGTCTCTAAGAAACTGCAAAAGTTCCCTAGTGATATCATGGCTTAGCACGGAGGTGGCCAAAGTGCTAAGAATGAATGTCTCTGAGCCTATGGTTGGGTGGAAAGGAGAAAACCCACAGTCAATTGGTTGATGATAGACTATAAGAGATAAGTATCTCATTTACTCTATGCACTTAAATGGAAATGCATGATCTGAATGTTTGTAATTGTGATAAATTGTGCCTTGCATGAAATTGATGGAAATAGTGCTTATGTTCTTCTGTAAACTGTTTCTTTCTAATGGTTGTAAGATGACAAGTGTGGCCTCTAGGATAGTTAGAAAATCCTCAAGGTATTTTTTCCGGGGATCAAATTCACAATCCTAGAGTCGGAGAAAACTCTGCAGGACTATTACAGTCTCGTGGATCCTTCGAAAATGTCTTTCCCTATTTTAGAACCCAAGTTCTATGAATGGAGGGTGCTTCCTTCAAACCTATCATCCAATTAACTGCGGGCTCATGCCCACATCCTTAACCAAGTTTCAACTGAGAGCTAAGGGTGTAGCCCTTGGAACTTGTTGAAAACCCCATATAACCAAGACCATAGAACCCAGTGCTATGTTGAACAAGAGCTAAGTGGTTTAGGACTCCGGGGTGAATGAACATTGCACATCCAAATGTGTTGAAGGAGACCTATGGGAATGGTAACTTGATGGATGATCGGAGGATATCGGTCCGTTAACCATAACCATGGGATTTTTTCCCTTGCTAAACCCCAACCATATTCTTGGTCGTGAAGTAACCTGAGCTACAAATCCGAGTCGTTGGATCTACATCGAGGTCAGTCTGGTGTTGACCATTTTGGGAGAACAGAGGTGTATTAGCACCAAATTCCCTGAGTGTTGAAGTTGCAAATTAATGTGAGCCATGAATCTGGGGAGTCCATTAAGAATCCCTCCCAACCGTCTGATCAACCAGTGGAAATATTGAAATATAGCACTCTGACGAAGTCCTAATTCAGGAGAACGGAGTTGTCATAACGCCAAAACCCCTGAATGTTGGAGTTGAAAATTAAAGAGAACCATAAATTTAGGGACACTTCAGGATCTTCCCTCGTCGTTGGGTCTACATAGATGTCAATCTGGCATTGACCACTTCGGGAGAAAGGGGGTGGTAAGAAAGCGAAACCCTGGAACATTGAACTCGCAAAGTGACAAGATCTGAGGACGTTGCAGAACCTTTCCTAACCATTTGATCTAACTGTGCTCATCCTAGCGCTAACCACTCTAGGAGAAAAGAGGAATTTACACGGCGAATCCCCTGAACGCCGAAGTTACAAAGTAATGGAGGCCATAGTTCTATGGATATACGTGGACGCATCTCGACCGTGAGATCTAAGGGGAATTGGAAGGTTGTTGGTCTGAAGTGTCATGGCACACTAATGTCACCCAAGGTGACATGGACTCACGTTCGACATGCCATGTGTCACCTTAATTTTTTCTTTTCGCAGACCCTATGTGCCCACTGGAACATGACACGTGTATCCCATTAATAGGGACACGTGTCATCTTTGTTCTTTACCGCGTGTCATTCCCCAGTGCATGGTTGCATGACCTAATGGCTAATGGGACCCCAGGATTTCGAGAGTTCAGAACTCTGGGAGAATTAGGGTGTTAGGAATTATGCTCCAAAAAAGGCCGAAGGCCAGAACTACGTGGTAGGACCTTAGGACTTCAGACTTTTTGGACTCCAAAGGTTTGGGGTGGTGTAGTAGGATAATTCAAAAGAGTCGAAGGCCATAGCCATGTGGTAGAGTTTAGGGGCTACAAAGGATATGCACATAGAAATAAAAAGGGGCATTCAGAGCCGAACGTTGAATTTCTATAAGACTATACATTAAACGAGGACAAAGATTCATTGGTGGATTTAACAATGGATGGATTTCCACCATAGAGGTAGCAACACTAGGGATCTTCGGGACTTCGAGAAACCTTGGGATAGTACGAATGAGACGAACCCACGTGG
The DNA here is from genome assembly GCA_032191745.1 of Picea mariana. Taxonomy (NCBI): domain Eukaryota; kingdom Viridiplantae; phylum Streptophyta; class Pinopsida; order Pinales; family Pinaceae; genus Picea; species Picea mariana. Next base: position 91,348 of record JASDQU010013769.1, on the reverse strand, counting down.
GTGCCATGTGGCCTTTGACCAATGATGCTCGCAGAATTTTGGAAGGGCATAACTTCCAATATCGAGCTCGGATTTGAGCTCGGATTTGGTGGTTTGAAAGATCTTGAAGATAAGAAGGTTATGGATATCTAGAGAACAGGATTTGGGATGATGGAGTAAAGAGAATTTTGATGCCCCATCCATTAAAAAGGTACTTAAGGGTTTGGGTGTGTTACAAATTGGTATCAAAGTGAGAAACAACACTTAGCCTGCTTGGGATCATGAAAGAGTCAAGTGATTATTTTTATTTCTTAGAAAACTTTAAGGGAGAGGGCACCTTTCCCTACCCATCTAGCAGAGCATGATTCAAACACAGACTTGGATGGGTCAGGGAACAGTCATGAGAATAGTTTACCAAGGCTAAGATGAGCCTGTTGAGAGTAGTGTTGTCCTATGAATATTATTTGCATGAGATCCTTGAGTAGAAGGATGTAGATTAAAATTCAGTTGGGATTTTACCCAACGAAACTTAATCATGCTAAATTGTTGTAGAAGAATCCTATCATTTCTTTGGAAAAATGATATCCAATCCTACAAAAGTGGGATTATGGCGAGGGGAATTAATAACAAAACTTGGATGCATATGGAAAAATATTGAACCTGCAAATTAGGCTTGTTATAACCTATGGTGGGTTGTAAGTTATGGTCTACTAATGGACCTTTTTTATGAGAACTACCGTATGTCAGCAGGAGTTGATAACAAGAATGAAACATTGATAATGGTGTGGCCTATTACCTTAATAAGATAGGACTGCAAGGATTAATGAGAGACCGATGCAAGGTCTGATTAAGGAGGATTCAAAACACATTTGGATGACTAGTGGATCACCTTGACATCCAGAGGTGGATGGTATCCATATGGATATGGCTTCGTATACTCATATATCTATAAGAGGGATTTTAGGAAAAGTTTCCCTTGTAGAGATCTGTTGACCAAGAATGAATTGAGGCATGAAGAAGAGACTAGAAGTGGTTATATTATTTCGTTGAGTGATACAATAACTACCTATATGAATTCTGAATTATAGAAGGTTTTACAGTAGAAAGGGAAAAAGTGACCCTTGTGGGTTATTGTCATGTAGAGAGGGAAACATCAGTATGAATTATGACTATGAGACAAGTCATATGATTGATTGTAGTCCCTCACTAAAGAACACTTATATTAAAACTAAAATATCAATGAGAATGAATGAGGTAAAAAGGTGCAAACGATGCACCTACATATAGCCAAATATGTGCTTCCTTCAAACCCATCATCCAAGTAACCACAGGCTCATGCCCACGACCTTAACCAAATTTCGATCGAGAGCTAAGGGTGTAGCCCTCAGAACTTGTCGAAAACCACATATTGCTAGGACCATAGAACCCAGCACTACACCCAACAGGAGCTAAGCGGTTCGGTACTCCGGGAGTCTAGACTCCAGGGTGAATGAACATTGCACATCCAAATGTGTCGAAGGCAACCTGTAGGACCTATAACTTGATGGATGACCAGAGGCTGGCAGTCATTTAATCATAACAATGGGATTTTTTCCCTTGCTAAACCCCAACCATCTTCTCATTCGCAAAGTAACACGATCCGTAGATCCAATCCGTTGGATCTACATCGAGGTCAGTCTGACATTGACCATTTCGGGAGAACAAAGGTGTCTTAGCACCAAATTCCTCAAGCGTCAAAGTTGTGAATTAATGTGAGCCATGGATCTAGGGATTCCATTGAGAACCCCTCCCAACATTCTAATCAACCAGTGGAGATATCGACATATATCACTTCGGCGAATTCCTACTTCAGCATAATGAATTTTTCATAACGTTAAAACCCCCAAATGTTGGAGTTGTGAATTAGTGAGAACCATAGATTTATGGACACTTTGGGATCTTCCTTGGTCATTGGATCTATGCCGAGGTCAGTCTTGAATTAACCACTCCAGGAGAAAGGGGTGGTAAGCGAGTGGAACCCCCAAATACCGAACTCACGAAGTGGCAAGAGCCGTAGATCTAAGGATGTTGGGGGACCATTCCTAACTGTTAGATCTAAACCATGGTTAGCCCGAAACTGACCACTCTAGGATAAAAGAGGAAGTTACACAGTGGATCCCTTGAACGTCAAAGTTATTATTGACGCTTGAATCCATTAGGACCAAAACGGAAACCTCACGAGGATGTAAATCCCCCTGCATTTTTATAGAGGTGGTACTCCTCTTTAGATTTTCTTGGGATTTCTATATATTCAAAATGTGGGACTTGATAGAATTCCGTCGTAATAATTCAAAGAAACATAAATATTGCGAGAATATAAAAGGAAAATGTTTTTCTTTTCTTTTTAAAGAAAGTTCCTAAGAAAGGACCAGGAATCACACACTTCACACATTTATAGCCTAAGAAGAAAAATTTCCTCAAATCCATCATAGTTAAGATAAATATTTCTGATCACAAAAAAAACAAAAAGAAGATGATCTACATGCATAAGAGAAATTTAACAGAGTGGACACATGGGTATCTCAAATAAATATAATGATAGATCAACCTCAAATACTTTATATTCTGAAAACAGGGTTATAAAGCACAGTCGAGATTTTTCCCAAAGTAGCTCTCTTGAAATTTCTAAAAAATATATAGTCTGTTACATATTCTTTGAAATTTTAAATGTGTTTGTCTTAAAGACCGGGATTGGGGCTCCCACGGACCATAAATCAAATAAATACAAGAAATAAACTTTTAGAAGGAAGATGGTGGGTGGTAGAAGAACAAAATGACCTGGTAAGAAGAAAAGAGGAGTTATCAGTTTTCGGTTAAACTTTTCTAGTGAAAGAGGTGGAATAACTGGATGAAGAGATTGATAAAGAAAAAGAAGGATGTGATCAGCATAAACTTACTATGATGGTCTCTCATTATTTTCACTTTCTTGTTGATGTCATTTTATCATTTTCATCAATGGTTACAAGAACCATCTCAAATGATTCTTCGATGTAACTTTTCATTGGTGCCACATTGATTTCATGCCAGATTTTGATGTTGAACAACTCTCCCTCCAAGTCTCTCAGATCAAGGGAAATTCCATGTAATACTTCCTCAATATCCTTATTTTTTACGGAGCATTACACTAGCCAATTGTCTATGTCGTCGTCATTATATTCAAGTATACCATAGAACTTTTCAATTGACAACCCTTTAAAGATCTCAACTTTCTCATCAAATTGTTGCTTTGTTAGGAAAAACGAGTTGAGGATCAACTTGGGATCTTGGACTTCATTAGTGCTTACGGCTAAGTCTACCTCTGTGATTATTTTGAATAGTTATTCCCTCCTCGATATGGATTGGTTGCATGTTTGAACAATGTTATTCAGTTTTTTATCTTTTATTTCCAGCACACCTTTAACTGTTTAATCCGACTTGGATATGGAATATCCTTCTCTCTTCTACTTAGCTCTGTCATGTTGGAAACTTTAACACCAAAGGGTACCACAGCATTAAGGTAAAAACATTCTTCATTTTTTAGGTTGGCTTGCAAATACTCATGAAAGGCATGCGCCCTCGAGCCAAAAGAAATCATGTTCTTTGAAATTTCCCAAGATTCTGTGATCAATGCCATTATTGTTTTGATATTGTTCGCCACATAGCTACTAGATTATGTAAGTAAGCTTGAGGATCCTTTTAATTTAGAAGCGGTTGTGGTGGGTTCAACAATTTCCAAAGGGATGAGAAGAAGTGTAAGAGGCATTACAGTCTCTTCTAGTTCCTTAATCCTCTCCTTTAACTTTGTATTTTCCGCTTCGAGACCACAAATGGAGTCGTCCAATGCATCGCTAGTTTCTCTATGAATTCTAGAAATTTGGGAAGGGTGCATGTATCTTAGGTCAACCTCTAAATGAGATTTTCCTTTCTTATTATTTACAACACTTTTCTCAATAATCAATTTTTTGGATTCCTTTTCAAAAACAACACTCTGCAAAACAAATGACTCTTCTTTTTCGAAGGTCTCAGTCTCAACGATTTCCAAAGACAGATTCTAGTGGGTCATGTTTCCCAGGTGATTAATGTTGGGAAACATTTTCTCTATGTCTTCTTTGTTTTCCATGTCTTTGAGGGAGAATATAATTATACCACTCTCTATGTGTTGGTCTTCTTCCTCTTGCACTACATTTTTCCTCTTTTTCCTCCATGGAAGTTTGTGCGAGCTTTCAATTTTTCTCGGAGGGGGATTCTTTTCTCCTCCTTCACTTGAACTACTATTGATCACTTTTCTAGATGGGTGGGTTGTTGGAGTAGTGCTCTGAGATGTTGTAGTCTCAGGAGTAACAGTTGGGGACTGGGCACTCTTCGCGTTGGGATGCTTTACTTTTTGTTTGTTAAATTCATTGGTACTGAGTACCGTCTCCAAGTCGCCAGCATTGTGAGTAGGAGCGCCCAAGTTATTATCTTCTTCTTCTCCTAGAACAATATGGATAAATGAATTGCTAAATCTCACTGCTAACATATGTTCCACAAAAATTTTGTTAGGGTCAAACCCTTTTATCCTTTCAGCATACTTGAGATTCAAATTGTGGAAGTGTTTTGCAAATTCATCGATTTTGTTCATATTTCTAAATACAAAGTCCACAATTTTCCAAGGCAAGGGTATGAATTTATTTTTTTGTTTCTCATGAAAGAAGTGCAGCCAGAAATTATATTGCCTTGAAACTTCTGTAATAAGCATTTTTTCAGATATATGACATGGAAGAAAGGAGGGATTTTCCTTAGAACCGAAAATCCTGATAACATTGTAATTTTCCATTTGATCCAACGTCCCCTTTTTATACAGGAATTGACTTTCCTGGGGGGATATTCTGGAGGTATCTTTTCCAAACAACAATCCTTTAGAAACCAATGCAAAATCATTGAAAAATTCATAAAAGTGAAAAGAAGCTTTGTGTCTCCACAACTCTTGGTACCAAAAGGTCACTGGGTGAAATTCACAATCCACCTTCTTGCAGATAAACAATTTAGGAAATTGACAACAATATGCTATCGCAAAAACCAAATAAGAATCCATAAAGAATTTCCTATCTTTTTTATGTTGTGACAATTGGGAAATGATTTCAATGGAAATCAACTTTCCCCAATCAAAAATGGCCTGCTCCTTGACAGTAAAATATAAGATATAAAGAATCATACGATAGATGCTAGAAGTATTTTCTTGGCCACTCACTCTGGTGAATAACCAAGAAATTTCTCGAAAGGGGATTTTGAACGAGTTGACTTGCAACCTGGTAATATCTTCAGGGATGGCCATGAGATTCTCCAAGAACTCAGGCAAGAGGTCTAGGCCGTTATCATGCTTTTTCAGGAAATCCATGCAATCATCTCCTTTGAAAGTAAGTGTTGGATCAAGGAGCTTCAACATTTTATGGAATATTTGAGGTGAAAGAGAGACGAGAAAATGGATTGAAGTTGAATAATCCACTGACTTGGTACATATTTCTCTGTGCACTAGGAAACTAGTTCCTTGCAGTCAAAAACCTTAGGAACACATCCTGCACGACCAATTTCAGATGTTCAGATCACTTCCTTCTGAGAAGACGAGGATGAATAGTAAGAATAAATTTTAGACCATTGAAAGTTCTGGTCCTCTCGTCAAAAAATGTTCAAAGTATCTTCACAGAACTTTCGTCGAGCTTCTTGAAATAAGTGTTTGAGAGAGATAATATAATCTTCCGCAAATTGTGCTTTAATGCAATTTAATGAGAAATTTCCTCGATCCCTTCGCTTATTAATGACGATATTTACAAAACCTGCATGATGAATTGAGTGGTGCCCAATTCTTCACTAAACTGGATCTTCGTTCGGGCTACCACCAAATACGTATGAAAGCATTAAACCATACTAAATGCATATCGGGAAAATCATTAAGGTGGTGGGGACAGACGAGAGCATTTAGGATTTGGGAATTTTGTGAACCCATCAACTCGAAAACCTGGGAACCCACAGTTGTGAAAGGTCAAAAATTGGCTAAGTGTTGTAATGCGATCGGTCGGACTCAATATAGAAGAGATGAGATACTTAGGAGCTCGGGGAGTCTGATGGTGAAAATGTAGATCATGAATCTCTTGGGTGCAAAATGTATATCACGGAACATAGGATATGAAATCCTAAACCTGTGAACACGTGACTGTAGAAATGGATAAGTGTAGGATAATGTGGTGGTCAGTCAGACTCATGATATGGGAGTATGGATGGAGATGAGGATCCATGAGTCTACCAACCCGCAAAACCGTTGTTTTCGAAAAAATGACTGAGTATAGTAACTAGAAAAGGAGAAAAGAAAAGGGGAATTTGAGTAAGTATAGAAGAGGGAAAAGAAATTGGGAAAATAGAAAAGGGGAGGGAAATTTCAGAAGCGGGAATTGATCTCAACAACTGGCACCAAATATGGGATGATAACCCCCTGTGGATTGCCAATAATCCAAAATCTTTATGATTGGGTGCTTCCATCCATTGGGCTACGAAGTTGAAGGTAAGAATATATAAATTGAAAAATAAATTTATGTACAAGGAAAATGAGAAATTTTTTTAGGAGAAGAAACCTTTCAAATGTTGCTCATTGATAGGTAGCATTAGTATTTTATCCTTCATGTCTTAGAGCATATAGGAATTGAAACCAAGGATTTTTTTGACGATGTATGGTCCAATCCATAGCGCTTCGAACTTTGTATGCATCGACAATTTCTCCTTGGCCTTGTTCCAAAGTAACACCAACTCTCCCTTTTGGAAATTCTTTACAATTGTGCTCTGATCAAAATATCTTTTGAAATGTTGTTGCCTTTGAGAAGTTCGATTCAGGGATTTTCTTCTTTCTTCTTCCAATTTTAACAACTGGTTGATCCTCCTTTGGATTGGTGAACTCTCTTATGTATCTTCGGTATTAACCACAAAATTCAATACATTGAGTTCGAGGCTAATTGGAATTTTCGCCTCTTTCCCATAAACCAATGTATACGGGGACATCATAGTGTTGTCCTTTAGGGTCATTATCCTTTCCCACAACACATTAGTCAGCTTCAGATGCCAATTCCTTTGGTTCTTGTCAATGGTTTTCTTCAGTATCTGAACAAGTGTTTTATTTGTGGATTCAGCAAGGCCATTATCATGTGGATAATAATTCGACAATTGACCCATGATAATTCCATGTTCTACATAAAAAGTTGTAAACTTCGACCTGATGAAAATTGAACCATTATTCGTGATAAATTTATCTGGGACACCAAATCTTGACAGAATATTATCTTTAAGGAACTTAATTAGATCTTCAGAATCATCTTTCTTTAATTCCACTGTTTTTGTTCATTTCATGAAATAATCTGTAGCCGTGAGAATGTACATATGTCCCTTTCTATATTTCATATTAATTGTCTCAAAAACATCAAGTCCCCATTGGGAGAATGGTTGTTCTACAATTATGGGTTGTAAAGGCATCGTGGATCTCTTCATTTTTCCTGAAAACTATTGGCATGGTACACATTTCCTTATTGTGGCATACGAGTCTCTAAATATTGATGGCTAGTAGAATCCAACCCTTATTATCTTGTGGGCAGTGGTGGTAGGTGCAAAGTTTCCACCACATATTCCTTCATGGAATTCTCTCATTATTTCTTGGGCTTGGTTTTCATCAACCCATCTCAGTAGTATAACATCATAATTTCTCTTGGACAATATATCAACAATAAACACATATTGATTTGTCTTCATCTTCAATGTTCTTCGCTCCTTGGGGTTCATGGTGATAGGAAATTTCTCAAACCTTAAGTATAATATAATATATTTGTACCATTATTAATCAGCTAATGGTTCTCCTACTGAAATTGAAATCATTACATCCACAGAATCACTATTCATGATGAGCTTGCATAAACCTTGTCCTTTGATAGCCTTTAAAGGTTTAATATCAATATCATATTCGTGTATCTTTGCCATCTAGTTATCACATTTCCCTTCTCTCAATTGTTGATTCAGAAGCATCTTCACTAGCGATGAGGGAACATAAGAAATAACGTGGGAATTCAATATGTATGTGTGAAAGTGTGCTACCACTTTTACAAGAGCCAAGGCTTACTTTTCCAGTTATGAATACCTCAATTCATAGTCATGTAGGGTTTTTCTCATGAAACTTATTGGATTTCTTCACCTTTGGTATTCTTATGAGTAAGAATAAATGTAGCAGTTGTCTCTCTAGAAAATGAATAAATGATGAAATCCCTTTGAAAATCCAAACTAATGAGGACTGGAGCTATGGTGATTTCTCCTTTGATATTATTGAAATCCTCTTGAGTATATGTTGTCCATTCGAACATCTTCTCCTTTTTCAACAACAAATTCATCGTCTTTATGATACTTGCATAGTCAGGGACAAACCTTCGCACAAAATTGATCTTGCTGAAAAAATATTGGACTCCCTTCTTGGATGTTGGGGGATTGAGCTAATTTATTACTTTAATTATTTTTGGATCTATGTAAATCCCTTCCTTGCACACAATGTGGCCCAACAGTTTTCCTTGAGTTACAGCAACCAATCATTTCTTTGGATTTAGAGAGACACCATATAATCTACATCTTTCAAAAACTTTTCTCAAATGATGGATATGATCACCCCTTGTTTTTAATGCACTTTCAAGTCATCTTGATAGTCTGCCATAAATTTTTCTATCAACCCGCTAAATGCATGATCCATGGCCCTCTAGAATGTTTCTCCAACATTCTTCAAACCAAAGGTAATTCTAGGATATGCATATGTCTCCTAAGGTGTGATAAATGTTGTATTTTCCCTATCTTCCTCAGCAACCAAGACTTGGTTATATCCATAAAAACCATCAAGCATGGACATGTAGGATAATCTAGTGACTTGCTAGAGAAGGAACTCCATATTAGGTAAAGGAAAGTTATACTTTATGCTTTCTTTGTTAAGTTCTTTGAAGTCAACACACATCCGGATTTCCAAGGTATTTTTTCTTACAATCACAAGATTTGAAATCCATTTGGAGTATTTAATGGGATAAATTATTCCTTCCTTCTTTAATTTCTCCAATTCAATCTTTACCAAAGGTTTCAGTTTGGGATTCATCATCCTTATTTTTTTCTTTACAGGATTTGTTTCTTCCCTCAAAGGAATGATATGATGGAATATCATTTTATCATAATCTTTCAAATCATCATAGGTCCAAGCGAAGACATCAATGTATTCTTTAAACAAGGAAACATATTTATCAACTTCCTCAGTGGTACAATCAACTCCCAAGTTGATGTATTTTTGGGAACTGTCAGTTCCAATATTGACTTTTCTTGTCTCTTGCACTTTTTGAATTGAAACTTCTTCATGGAGATTCTTAGCATGATCATATTTCGTAAAAAGAGATTTGGATTGTATACAATCTTTGGAGACAACAGATGTGTGATTGTCTTCATCATCATCATCATTCAACAAAAAAAATTCCAGTTGTTCATCGTTCTCAAACACTTGTAAATATTCAATGTTATCGAGAACAGACGGTCGTAATGCTCTTTCTACTTGGAAAGACATTTTGCTTTGGATATCGTCTGGGTTTGACAATGAGGTCGCCAAGGCTAATGAATCGGCCTTGTGATTCTTGTCCCTTGGAATGAAAGAAATATTGAAAGAACTGAAATATTCCATCAATTCATTAAGCCTTTTGAAATGTAACTTAAGTATTTCCTTTTTCATTTTATACCTCTGGGTAAATTGATCACCATCTCTGAGTCACCAGTTACAATTAGATGTTCTATTTTCATTTCTTATGCAAGGATCATCCCCTAAATCAAGGATTCATATTCTGTCTCATTATTAGTGCATGAAAATTCCAGTCTAAGATAATCCTCCATCAATTCATTATCCTTCTTATTGAAAGAGAAGGGTTTTCTAGGTTCACGGGGTACTTTAGTCATTTCTCCTTCTTTTCCTGGCAGCATCATACAACTTCCATCGTTCATTATATATCCCCTGATCATGAATGTCCAATCTCTTCCCAACACAACTCCATATGCTGGAGTAAGATCTACCACAATGGTATTGAAAATTGTAATGATATGGGGGGTTGTCTTGATCCAAGCATAAAAGCATTTGATCTCTCCATAAGATGGAAATTTTATAGAATCAATTGCATATATGCTTTCACCAGTTTCATAATACTTGGTACAACTCATGCCCAATGCCTCCATGACTGCCAGTGGCATGATATTATTTTTCGTGCCATTGTCAACTAAACAATTATGTAGTGCAACATCATGATTTTCAATTGAAATGTAAAAGGGAGGAATTTTACCTCTGAGCTTGGTAGTTGACTGGCTCTGGCTTTGTTTTGGACTAGTGACCACAGCTTCTGTCCTTTGAGATGGATCATCCAATGATTTCAAAATGTTATGTCTTTGTTGGGGGATATTCACCACTTCTATAAAGGGAAAAGTTGTCCTTAATTTACTTAAATCCTTTATGACATTATATCTCATTTGAGTGGAGTTTGACGTTAGGTGTTGCCTTTTACTTCCAATGCTATCTGACACCTTCTCATTTTCTATTTTCTCATTTATTTTTTCTTTTTATTTTTATTTTTGGTTCTCCTTATTAGAATGGCCTTTATTTTTTTCTCTATTTACAAATACTCTTGTCTGGGTGACATTTTCGTGCAAGTTAGGGTCATTATTTCCTTCTTCAAATATATACATGGACGTCTCGCATTCGTCCATCTGCACAGTTTCAGAACTTTCATCGGGTGGGTAATAATTCTCTTGTTCAATTATTTTCTCATCATTCACATCATCCAAGACAACCGCATTGGAAGTAGGTTGTTTGGGAACTCTTGGTCTTTGCGGATTATCCGTGTTCTCAAACCTCACTCTTTTTTCTTGGGGAGGGTTCCTTCTTTCCTCTGGGATTGGAAGTCTTGGATTTTCCACATAATTATCTCCCCTTCTCAGTATGGTTATATCAATCTTGATTTGCTTAATAGTTCTACTCAACTGTGTCATTTCAATTCTTTGCTTAGTTTCTTTTGTTGCCATAGGGTCAACGATTACATCGGGTATGGTTCCCTTGAAAAATCCTCCTCCCATTGTTTGTTTTTTAGTCGATCATGGCTTGAATTTTTCGTTCTTTCTTGAACTAGAAGCACCTTGATTATCAATAATTAATCCTCCCAACTTCCTTTGTACTTTTCCCAGTATAATGTCGGAGTCGGCACCTATTTAAATCATAATTTCTTCCATCTCAATGGATTTAGTCATTTCCTCTTTCAAGGTGTCCATTTGGGAGGTTCTGATATCATATTTCACATTCGAGGGTATTTCATTCTTATAACAACCAAGAATGACTGCGTCATTTGGTATTTTATCTTCTGGAATCCTACTCAAGGTTTTATTGAACCTGAGGTTAAAATATTGTATCCTTTCATTCTTCCTCAAATCAATCTGGGTAAAATCAGTGAGAAGGGTATGATAAGTAATTAGAGGGGTGAACATAGTTATAAACATAGCTTTGAGGTCATTAAATGAGTGAATTGATCTACTAGGAAATGTTGTATACCATTCATACACTCTTCCTAATAAGTTTGCAGAAACAACCTTACCATGACATCGTCATACTCAACACGGTGAAAATCACAAACATCAAGAAATAAGTGCAGATGCCTTTTTGCATCGATTTCTCCATCTCCAATAAATTCTTTTAGGGCACCTTTAGGGAGAACAGGGAGATCATGTTTCTCACCTATAAGATTTAGAGGGGAATCTCTTATTCTTCTTCTATTTTAAAACCTTAAGTTCTCTTGATTTCTTGCAGCATCTCTTCCACCTCCTTATCTCTCCTCATGATGCTCATCTCAGGGTTGTTCATTTCTTTATGTCATATCCAAAGATATTCCAAGAATATGTTTTTCACTTCTAAGAATAAAGAGTTTCTTGTTTTTACTTCTGGTAATGGGTCCCTTGTATTCGTCTAGCTTCAATATTGACCTTGTTCTTGTGCTTCTCTAGCTATCTGTTGGTTTCTTCGGTCTTGTCACTGGTCTCTCCTCTGTCTCCAAAGGATTTCTCTTTATTCTTCTTGGACTAAGATCTGCCAGGACCTTTCTAAATCTTCTCGAGTCTCAGTTGCTGTTATTACCAGATTGTATAACTAATGTAAGATGCTTTATTGATTGTTCAATCCAATTTATAAGCGGGGCTGATCAACCTGGGGAAAAATTCATATATTTTTTCAAAAAGAAAAAGCTAGAGCGAGTTCCAAATTTCAATTCATTCCCCAGTATGGTCGCCAAAAATGGTGATGATGTTGCTTGAATCCGTTAGGACCGAAATGGAAACCTCATGAGGATGTAAATCCCCATTCTTTTTTATAGAGGTGGTACTCCTCTTTAGATTTTCTTGGGATTTCTATTATTCAAAATGCGGGACTTGACAGAAGTCCATTGTAATAATTCAAAGAAACATAAATATTTCGAAAAAATAAAAGGAAAATGTTTTTGTTTTCTTTTTAAAGAAATTTCTTAAGAAAGGACCAGGAATCACACACTTCACACATTTAAAGAAAATAAGCAAAATTTCCTCACAACCATCCTAGTTTAAGATAAATATTTTTTATCGCATAAAAATAAAAAGAAGACGATCCACATCCATAAGAGAACTTTAAAAAAGTGGACACATGGGCAGCTCAAATAAAGATAATGATAGTGTAAATGTGTTGAACCTACACAGAATAGATCTAGCTAAACAATAATACACACATTTGCAGAGAGAATTGAAGAAAGAAGAAGGAGAGAAAGAATGGAAGAATTCTCATTAACTGTTTTCCACACTCAAAGAGTGAATAGTTTACAATAGATATAGGATACATGAGTAATTAATGACCCATATTGGTGGTCTAGAGTGATCTGGACACACACCAGTAGTTACGGGAGTAAACTACCACCTAGTCTAGTCTCTCAAGCAGTTACGGGAGTGAACTTCCACCTAATTGAGTTAACTAGTCAACTAGTCTTCAGTTAACTGACTGAACATAGAGTAGTGAGGAGTAGATCAAGGAATCAAGGATAATGCACCAATCTGGTGATGATCCCAAGTCAAGTGTGCATTACCATGGTGATTATCCCAATGTTGCATGGTGACAAAACCAATGCAACATCTAAACTCAACTCAACTAGTCAAACTAAAGTGTCAACTGAAAGAGAATATTCTCCAGGTGGAATATTCTCTAGGTGGAATATTCTCCAGGTGGAATATTCTCCAGGTGGAATAATGACTAATTATGGATAATAAACCAGGAAAAACCTTAGGAAAAATAAATCCTAGGTGTGTGTGAAGTAACTCCAACACCCCCCCTGAACATCACTATGGTGAAAATAAAGAATGGGTCGCGGCAACGAGGCCATGTTAGGTACCCAAATACAAAAGATACACTGAAATAAAGTGAGGAAAGAGGGAAAACCTCATGGGAAAACCCCCCCCTCAAGGTACAATGTATGTAAAAAAATAAAAATGAGAAGGAACAAAAGGCAGTTGCTAAGCAACTGTGTCCTTCACTCTAAGAAGACCTCGCAACTGTGCAAGTTTGTGCTCGTTGAAGATTTTGTTGAACATGTAGATGTTTGCACGGATCTTATGAAGTATATGCAACATTGATATGTCCACACATATCCACTTTATCTTCTTGTAATGAACAATATCCAAATAAATTTTGGATAAAACTTTGAAAATCGTGCGGCCATTTCCGGAAAAATGTTGAAATTTTGTTGATTTTGAAACGATCATAAATTCACTTTCCAGACTCCATTTCGAACGATTTGTTTTTTGAAATTGAATATTTTCCCGAGAGTAATTCAAATATCCAATTTTTTTTCTGCAAATAGTGCTCAGAAAATATCATAATTGAGTCTGATGTGCATGGATCTCTTTTTGTCTCTTGAGATGCATGCATTGTGCATGGAAAAGTATATGCATGTGACTCCTGAGATGCATGCCATATATCTTCCACATGAATTTCAGAAAATAAATCTGAAATGGAGTAGACATCATCTTCAATTAAAGGAATACAAATTTTTGTAGAAACTTTTGTAAAAGACTCTTCATAATAAGAGGCTTGATCTTCTGATGGCTTCTCTTCTAGCTCTATCTTTCCAATCTCCTGCACGCAATCTTAACAATCTTCTTTGTTCCCAAATAGAACCTCCAATCTCGTCCATAATTCATTTGGAGTGAAGTCTTGTGTGACATCACATACTTGGTGGAGAATTTCTAGAGAAATAGTCAAGCAGATAAATCCTATGGCTATATCTTGTCTATTGAGAAAGTCATTTTTCTCATCGGCGAAATCAGGCTCTACTTCCATTTCCATGGTTATTTGGTATAATCCTCTACTTCTGAGAAGAAGTAGAATCTCTAGCTTCCACTCCAAATAATTATGAGACGTGAGAAGTATTATCGGTGAGTAAAACATAATTTCCATCTTTTCTGCGTTCTTCAATCTTTTGTACCTACAAAAAAATTTGGTGTATCTTTTGCTTAGCAGCCCATCGGCTCTGATACCATGTAAATGTGTTGAACCTACATAGTATATATCTAGATAAACAATAATACACACATTTGCAAAGAGAATTGGAGAAGGAAGAAGAAGGAGAGAAAAAATAGAAGAATTCTCATTAACCATTATTCCACACTCAAAGAGTGAATAATTTACAATAGATATAGGATACATGAGTAACTAATGAGCCATAGTGGTGGTATATATTGATATGGACACACACCAGCATTTACAAGAGTAAATTACCACCTAGTCTAATCTCTCAAGCAGTTACGGGAGTGAACTGCCACCTAGCTGAGTTAACTAGTCAACTGGTCTTCAATTAACTGACTAAACAAAGAGTAGTGAGTTGGTGATGATCCCAATGTTGCATGGTGAAAAAAACAATGCAACATCTAAACTCAACTCAACTAGTCAAACTGAAGTGTCAACTGAAAGAGAATATTCTCCAAGTGGAATATTCTCCCCTAAAATATAGGAGACTGGATAATGACTAATTATGACTAATAAACAAGGAATAACCTTAGGAAAAATAAATCCTAGGTGTGTGTGAAGTAAATCCAATAGATAGACCAACCTTAAATACTTTATATTTTGAAAACATGGTTACAAAGCATAGTCGAGATTGTTCCCAAAGTAGCTCTCTTTAAATTTCAAAAAAAATATATAGCTTGTTGCATATTCTTTGAAATTTTAAATGTGTTTGTCTTAAAGAATGGGATTGGGACTCCCATGGACAATAAAGTAAATAAATACAAGAAATAATCTTTTAGAAGGAAGATGGTGGGCGGTAGAAGAACAACAAGACCTGGTAAGAAGAAAAGAGGAGTTATCTGTCTTTAGTTAAACCTTTCTAGTGAAAGAGGTGGAATAATTGGATAAAGATATTGATAATGAAAAATAAGGATGTGATCAACATAAACTTACTATGATGGTATCTCATTCTTTTCACTTGCTCATTGATGTCCTTTTATCATTTTCATCAACAGTTACAAGAACCGTCTCAACTGCTTCTTGCACTTCATTGGTCAGTTTATTGATAGCTTTCTTGAACCATTCTTCGATGTAACTTTTCATTGGTGCCACGTTGATTTCATGTCGTATTTTGGTGTTGAACAACTTTCCCTCCAAGACTCTTAGATCCAAGAAAATGCCATGTAATGCTTCTTCAATACCCTGATTTTTTACAAAGTAGTCCACTAGCCAATTGTCTATGTCATCCTCATTATATTCAAGTATACCATAGAAATTTTCAATTGACAACCCTTTAAAGATCTCAACTTGATCATCAAATTGTTGCTTTGTTAGGAACAATGAGTTGAGGATAAACTTGGGATCTTGGACTTCGTTAGTGCGAATGGCTAAGTCTACCTATGTGAGTCTTTTGAATAGTTCTTCCAGCACGCGTTCAATTGTTTAATTCGACTTGGAGAGGGAAGATCCTCCTCTCTTCTCCTTAGCTCTATCACGTTGGAAACTTTGACACCAAAGGGTACCATAGCATCAAGGTGAAAACCTTATTCATTTTTTAGGTCATCTTGCAAAAGCTCATGAAAGGCATTCCCCCTCAAGCCAAAAGAAATCATGTTATTTGAAATTTCCCAAGATATTGTGATCAGTGACATTATTTTTTTGATATTATTCTCCACATAGCTCCTGGCTGATGTAAGTAAGCTTGAGGATCCTTTTAATTTAGCAGTGGGTGTGGTGGGTTCAACGATTTCCAAAGGGTTGGAAAGAAGTGGAAGAGGCATTAAGGTCTCTTCCAGTTCCTTAATCTTCTCCTTTAACTTTGTATTTTCCACTTCGAGACCACCAATGGAGTCATCCAATGCATAGTCGGTTTCTCTATGAATTCTAGAAATATGGGAAGGCTGCATATCTCTTAGGTCAACCTATGAACAATATTTTCCTTTCTTATTATTTACATCACTTTTCTCAATAATCATTTTTTGGGATTCCTTGTCAACAACAACGCTTTGCAAAACAAATGACTCTTCTTCGTCGAAGGTATCATTCTCAACGATTTCCAAAGACGGATTATGGTGGGTCATGCTTCCTGGCTAATTAATGTTGGGAAACATTTTCTCTATGTCTGCTTCGAGTTCCATATCTTCGAGGGAGAAGCTATTGATATCACTCTATACACGTTGGTATTCTTCCTCTTGCACTACGTTTTTCCTCTTTTTCCTCAGTGGAAGTTTGTGCGAGCTTTCAATTTTTCCTGGAGGGGGATTATTTTCTCCTCCTCTGCCCGAACGACTGTTGATCACTTTTCTAGATGGGTGGTCCACTAGAGAACTTCTAAGATGTTGTAGTGTTAGGAGTAACACTTGGGGATTGGGAATTCTTCTCAATGGGACCCTTTCCTTTCTATTTGTAAAATTCATTGGTACTGAGTACCATCTCCAAGTCGCCAACATTGTGAGCAAGAGTGCCCAAGTTATTATCTTCTTCTTCTCCTAGAACAATATGGATAAATAATTGCTAAATCCCACTGCTAGCATATGTTCCACAAAACTTTTGTTAGGGTCAAACCCTTTTATCCTTTCATCATACTCGAGATTCAAATTGTGGAAGTGGTTTGCAAATTCATCGATTTTGTTCATAGTTCTAAATACAAAGTCCCCAAATTTCCAAGGCAAGGGTATGAATTGTTTTTTTCATTTCTCATTAAATAAGTGAAACCATAAATTATATTTCCTTACAAATTCTATAATAAACATTATGTCGGATATATGACATGGAAGAAAGGAGGGATTTTCCTTAGAACTGAAAATCCCGATAACATTGTAATTTTCCAATTGCTCCAACGTCCCCTTTTTATCTAGGAATTTACTTGCCTAAGTGGATATTTTGGGGGTATATTTTCTAAACAACAATCCTTTAAAAACCAAGACAAAATCATTGAAAAATTCATAAAAGTGCAAAGAATCTTTGTGTCTCCATAATGTTTGGTACCAAAAGGTCACTAGTTCAAATTCACAATTTACCTTCTTGCAGATAGACAATTTAGGAAATTGACAACAATATGTTATCGCAAAAACCAAATAAGAAGCCATAAAGAATTTCTTATATTTTTTATATTGTGACAATTGGGAAGAGATTTCAATGGAAATCATCTTCCCCCAATCAAAAATGCCTTGCTCCTTGACAGTAAAATATATTAAGATATAAAGAATCATACGGGAAATGTTGGCAGTATTTTCTTGGTCTGTCACTTTGGTGAATAACCAAGCAATTTCCCAAAAGGGGTTTTTGAATGAGTTGACCTGCAACCTGGTAATATCTTCAGGGATGGCCGCATGATTCTCCAAGAATGCAGGCAAGTGGTCCAGGCCGTTATCGTTCTTTTTCAGGAAATCCCTGCAATCCTCTCCTTTGAAAGTAAGTGTTAGCTCGGGGAGCTTCAACATTTTACAGAACAATTGAGGTGAAAGAGAGACAATAGAATGGTATTGAAGTTGAATAATCCACTGACTTGGTATATATTTATTAGCGCACCAGGAAACCAATTCCTTGTAGTCTAAAACCTCAGGAACACAACCTACACAAGTAATTATGGATGTCCATATCACTTCCTTCTGAGCAGACGGGGATGAATGGTAAGAATACGCTCTGGACCACTGAAAGTTCTGGTCCTCTCATCCAAAAATGTTCAAAGTATCTTCACAGAACTGTTGTCGATTTGTTGCTGCCATAAGTTGACGAGAGATTTCTTTTAATCCAGATAATATTTGAAATATGCGTTTGAGAGAGATAATATAATCTTCCGCAAATCTTTCTTTAATGCGGTTTAATGAGAAATCTCCTCGATCCCTTCTCTTATTAATAAAAATGTTTACGAAACCTGCATGATGAGCTATTAGCATTAAACCATACTAAATTCATATTGGGAAAAGAGAGAAGGTGGCGGGGACAGACGAGAGCAATTAGGATTTGGGAATTTTGTTAACCCGCCAACCCGAGAACCCGCGGTTGCGAAAGTTTAAAAATTGGCTAAGTGTTGTAATACGGTTGTTCAGAATCGATATAGGAGAGATGAGATCGAGGAGTCTGATGGTCAATTTGTAGATCGCGGATCTTTTGGGTATAAAATGTATATCGCGGAACATAGGATATGAAAGCTTGAACCTGCGAACCCAAGAACCCGTGACTATAGAAACGACTAAGTATAGGATAATGTGGCGATCAGTCAGACTCGTGAAATGGGAGTATGGATGGAGATGAGGATCCTCTACTCTGCCGACCTGTGAACCCGTTGTTTTAGAAAAAACAACTAAGTATAGTAACTAGAAAGGGAAAATAGAAGGGAGAAAAGAAAAGGGGAATTCGGGTAAGTATAGAAGAGGGAAAAGAAATGGACAAAATAAATTGGGAAAATAGAAAAGGGGAGGGAAATTTCATAAGTGGGAATTTATCTCAACAACTACAAAGTAATGGAGGCTGTATATCTATGGATCTACGTGGACACATCTCGACCGTGATATCTAAGGGGCATTGGAAGTTTGTCAGTTTGTAGTGATGTGGCACATTGATGTCACCCAAGGTGACATGGACCCATGTTCGACGTGCCATGTGTCACCTTGATTCGTGCTTTTCACAGGCCCTATGTGCCCACTAGAACGTGACACATGTCTCCCATTGATAGGGACACGTGTCATCTATGTTCTCTGTCGCATGTCATTCCCTGGTGTGTGGTTGCATGAACTAATGGCTAATGGGACCCCGGGAGTTCGAGGATTTGGAACTATGGGAAAATTAGGGTGTTAGGACTTATGCTCCAAAAAGGGCCGAAGTTTGGAGCTACATTGCAGGACCTTGGGAGTTTGGAGTTTCGGGACTCTGGAGGTTTGGGGTGGTGTAGGATAAGTCAAAAGAGTCAAAGGTCGATTCCATGTGGTGGAATTTCGGGGCTTCAGGGCTCCAGAGGATATGCGCATAGAATTTCTGTAAGCCTGTATGTTAAATGAGGATGAAGATTCTTCGGTGGATTTAACGATGGATGGATTTCCACCATAGAGATAGGAGCACTAGGGAGCTCCGGGACTTCGGGGGAACCTTGGGATAGTACGAATGAGATGAACCCACGTGGGTGCCACGTGATCTTTAACCAATGATGCTCACAGAATTTCGAAAGGGCATAACTTCCAATCCCGAGCTCGGATTTGAGCTCAGATTTGGTGGTTGGAAAGATCTTGATGAGAAAAAGGTGATGGAGATATCGAGAAGAGGATTCGAGATGATGGAGGAAATAAAAAATTTTGATTCCCCATCCATTAAAAGGGTATTTAAGGGGCTGTGTGTGTTACAATTCCCAGTTGTATTCCTCCATGTAGTTCATTTTGCCCAAAGTGCCTCCAGAAACCAATCTATCCAATCTCGATGGTGCGACTAAAATGTTTTGGTTAAAATGGTTTCGAGAACTTTATTTTTCAATTCCACATTCCCATTGGCCTATGGATGGTATGTAGAATGGTTATGATGCTTGATGTTGTATTTCTCTATGATGGTTTGAACAAGTTTTGATGTGAATTGAGCACCTTGATCCTTAACAATCTCTCTTGGGACACCAAAACAAGTAAATATATCCTCAAATAAAAAATCTACAACATCTTGTTCAATAACATGCAAAAGAGGTTGTCCGCACGGGTGTAGACGGATTGGCAAGTGCCGTGTAAATGGAAGGAAATTTGTAAAATGAAGTCTCATGTTCAATTCTCACCCGGACTTACTCGTGCGCCATTCTTGCGGGCTGGGTGGTTGCACCTGAGGTTATAGTGGTATTCGCTTGGGGATCGACCCCGTGTCACACAAGTACGAGAATCGCGAGTTGCCGATTCCCCCAGTAAAAAAAAAAAAAAACATGCAAAAGAGGTTTAGATTCTACACATTTAGTGACATAGTCATTACATACCAGAATATACCTCTTTTTCCTTGTCATTGGAGTGATAGGTCCTACAAAGTCTAGAGCCCATTTTTCAAAAGGATTTATGAGTGACTAAGGTTGTATAGGAATTTCTTCTTCTTGCACTGGTCAACCCATCCATTGACAACTATCATATCTTATGACATACTTCTTGGCATCTCTAAAAATAGTAGTCCAATAATACCCCACATGAAGGACTTTGTATGTGGTTCTTTTATCAGCAAAATGGCCTCCACTTGGCTCATCGTGGCATGATTTTAATATGTCAAACACTTCATCCTCTTATACACACCTATGAATGATTAAATCAGGTCCAACACGGAAACATTTTCCACCAATCCAAGAATATGTGGCACTAATTTTGACAATCTTTTGTTTCTCCTTTGATGAAATGTGTTGAGGTGACTTTCATGTAGCCAAATAGTTAGTGATATCTGCAAACCAAGGAGATTTAGTAGATATTGCAAATAGATGTTCATTAAGAAAATTATCATTTATAAGAACTAATTCACCTTCATTTTGAATCCTGGAAAGAAAATATGCAACTGCATTTTCTCTCCCAAGTCTATCTAATATAGTGATATTAAATTCTTATAACAGAAGAAGCCACCCAGTAATTTAGCCATTAGTAATTGGTGTGTTCATTAGATATATGATGGAAGAATGGTCAGTATGGATCAAGATCTCATACCATGTAATATAGTGCCTAAATTTATTGATGGAATGCACTACTACAAGGAACTCTTTTTGTAATTGTATAATTCAATTCAGTCGAGGTGTCATGTTCTTACTAACAAAATAAATGGCATAAGAGATTTGATTTTCTTTTTGTCCTAGAAATGCTCCTAAATATGTATCTGAAGCATCCGTAGATATATGAAAAGGGAGAGACCAATTTTCCCCTCGTAAAATAGGAGCTACATATTGTTTTTCTTTCAATGTTTCGAAAGCAGTTTGGTAGAGAATATTCCAAAAAAAATCACTATCTTTAGTGAGCAGTTTAAATAAAGAAGATGCAATTTTCATGAAATTTTCAATAAATTTCCTACAGTAACTAGCAGGTGCATTACACAACCCAAAAGGTAGTAATCTGTAGGTGTACATTCCCCATGAGAACGTGAATGTGGTTTTATTTTGATCGTCTGGGGTGATTTGAATTATGTTGTAACTACTAAACCCATCAAGAAAAGAAAAATATTTTTTACCTACTAAGGTGTCTAAAAATTGATCTATAAATGGTAGGGGAAATGATCTTTCAAGGTTGCTTTATTCAATTCCCTGTAATCTTCGCAAACACACCATTTACCATTATTTATAGGAACAATCACTAAAGGAGATACCCATTGACTATGAAAAATTGGATATATGAAATTCACAATAAGTAGTTTATGTAGTTCTTCTTTTACAATTTCCTTCAAGAGTGTGTTCATACATCTTTGAGGTTGTCTGATTGGCCTATAATTTTCATCTATATAACTATGATGAATACATGTATTAGTATAGATTCCATGCATATTAGTATATTTCCATGCGAATGCACCAACATGTTTTTGTAGCTTCTTGATTAATTGCTCTTTTTTAAACTCTTCAAGTTTAGAATTGATATTTAAGGTTTTTCTTTGATGAATTTAAAAAGAAGTGCTACTTGATTTTGATATTCAATTAACAAAAGGCATTGAACCAACAATTGTTGATAGAGTGTCCATAGTACAATTTTCTTGAAAATATTTGTCCGAGATATGATCAAAAGAATGTTCCCCCGTGATATTGAGTAAAATCAGAATTATTGATAAAATTAATGATTTGATTTTCCTCAATATCATTTTTCATAGTCATAACTTGGTCAATAGTTAATATAGGTTGTATTATTTCCTTATCATCGTTTGTATCTTGAAATCATTGTGTGAATTATGATTCAGTTAAGGCTTTAGCAGGTGGATACAAATTGAATTTCTTAATTGAATCCCTATGTGCAATTGTCATATCTCTTTATCTACAACTAATAAAAGAATCAGTTGTAGTTAACCATGGCCTCCCTAAAATTAATTAATGACCACCCAAGTTAGATTTTGGTTGTAAAACCATGAATTATATAGGGTACCCCCAAAAATCGAAGGAGACTATAATATCATCTAATACACCTTTTGGTTTTATTGTTGATCTATTAGGTAGTTGTAAAATTGTGGGTGCATTAAAAAGATTAGACAATTGTAATTCATCCATGATACTTTTTTTCATCACATTTATTTTTTCTCATAAATCTATTAATGTGTTTTCAATTGCAACATTATTGATATGAATTTTTACAATGCGGCTACCAAGATCAACATATTTTTTCATAAAAATTTTACCCGGCATTAGGTCTGCCAATTTACCAATAAGTTGCACTGTATGTGGGTATTTATTTTTTCTTCATGATTTCTTTATACACAATTCCCTTATTGTCTTAGCATAAATTGGAATGTCTTTAATTGCTTGAAATGATGGAATTTTTGTACAAACATTCTTTAATTCATCTAATAAATCATATCCAAATTGTTTGATTTTCTTCTCTAATGTCAACCTTTATGGGAAAGGTGGAGTACTAGATTGTTGTGTTTAATTTATTACAGATGGAGAGCTTTGTTTTATTACTTCAGAACTATCATTATTGTCTATTTGATTATAATTTTCCTCCTTTATTGGTTCTTCAATAATAATAGGAGTGTCCTCATGAAGTACTTTTCCTTATCTAAGATGAATTCATTTAGATCAAGAGGAGTAATCATATAAGTGGGGAACTATTGTAGCTCAATGTTTTAAGTGGGTTGAGATAATTTATTATTGGGGTTAGAAATGGGTTGTGCAGGTAGTTGGGTAGGTCTTGGAGATTGATTTGATGGCAATTGAAGTTGTCGAGGTTGTAAAATTTGTCATTGAGTAGGGTATGTTTTTTGTATTTGTGGGGGGTATTGGGTGTATTGTTGTTGCATAGGATAAGGATGAGCAGGCATGGTTCCATAGTCATGTCCTCGCCAACCTTGTTTCCAAGGTTGGGTTTGGAATTGCTATGGTAGCCATGTTTTCCAAGGCATGGGAAAGGTCTAATTCTATTGGGGGTATTGTTGATTCAAATAATATGAATTGAATTGTTGAGAGAGATATTGAGATATACATTAAGTCCTTGGCTACCGAGGTATTTTTGGTGCAAAAAAACACAATTGCTCTGTAGCTTCATGATTTTCTTGGTAGACCATCTTGAGCTCCAGTAGAGATGGGAAATTTTCTATAGCGTGATTTTCTACACATATACCACAACGTTTAAAGTTATCTAAAGGAAATTATTTTAAAGGATGTATGTTTCCACATTTTGGACAGTAAATAGTTAAGGATACATTATCTACCACTTTATTTTTCTTAATTTTCAATGTATCTAATTGAGAACCAAGAGTACAGAGAATATTTGTTTTAAACTTGTCCAATAAATTTCCAATCTCATCTCTACTTACTCCACAGGTTGTTGATTCTTTAACTGTAGAGATAGAATCCATGGGTCCCTTACCATATTTGGACTTTCCTCAAGAGATGTGTGTACATAATTCAGAGATTCTACATAGGTTAGGTGAGAAATATCTCCTTTACCCATTAAGTAAATTACATCAATCCATTCATCTCTAATCCCATGAAGTAAAATGAATTTAAGAGTATCCAAATCTAGATGATTTTTCCTTACTCGTTTAACAATATAATGAAATTTTTCAAGTAATCCTCAAGGCTCTCATCTTCCTTTTGTGTCATTTTAAACATTTCCTCTCTCATTCCTTGATTTGTACAATAATCATGATATTTTACAAGGAACATTTTTCTCATCTCATCCCATGTTTTGATAGTATTAATTCCCAAGCCCATAAACCAACATAAAAAAACATCCTTAAGGGTGGTTGGAAACAACTTCAATTTTTTATCATTGGAAGAATAATCGTAGCTACGACATAACACATCAAATTCGAAAAGAAAAATTTATGAGTCTTCAATTATCATACCATGAAAGTTAAGCAACATTGGAGGTGGTATGTTCTTCATTTGGACTATAATTGTTGGATCCAAAATTGGGAATCCAAATTCATCCTCAACAGTCAATGTTCATGTACCCTCTAGCCTTTCTTATATTTCTTGTCCTTATTATCTCTCTTCTTCTCCATCTCCAGGTCCTCTTTCTTCTCCATCTCGACCTCCAAATTTTCTAGACATGTTTTCTTTCCTGAGATCTACAGATTCCTTTGATGAGGCAGAGGATTATGGTTCCTCGATAGGATTTTCTAAATTTGTAATATTTGGCTAACCACTGATTAATTCTTCCTCCTGAGGATTGGATGGGAGTATGATAGCTTCTTTTGAGATTGCTAGAACTTTCTTTAATTTGGAATTGCCTTCTCCAACTTTTTGTTGTCTTTTGTTTATGCAGTCACGATTCTTCTTGATCGTCCTCCTCTTATAACTCTACCTACAGATGGGTTAGTTTATGGCGTAGCTCTTATAGCACCACATGATTGAGTGGGTGAATTGGTGGTTGGTGTACTCCTACTGCTAATGAATCTACCTCTAGGATCTCTACTTATATTCATGCATTCTACTTAACATGATTTAAATGGTTGAAGAGAGACTCACTACAAATCTACTTATAGCGAATGTGCAAGTTCTTATCTATCATCTTACCATATCTCTTCCCATGCATTCATTCCTATATGCATTTAAAATGATAAAGGAAAAAGTACTGCATTTTTTCACTTCCCCAGAAACGGTGCCAAAAATGTCAGTTAGTTCAATTAAGTGAACTCTGCTACATTAAATCATCAATCAAGATGTGTAAACTAATGAAGTGCATCCAAAATATATGTAGGTATTAGCTTCTAATCTATCTATAAATGGTTACTATGCAAAATCTAAATTTTTCAATGTTCAGCTGCAGAAACAGACTTTATGCTTAGTTACAAAAACTGGAGTAGATGTAATATCAAAGAAACATATTTAATGAAAATCCACATAAATGATTCTAAACACTTGAAATTATTAACCTATTGGATTATGAGATGCAACACAATTACAAGCTTTCAATCATATTGTTTAATGAAGGTTTATGTAATTGAAGTAAAACAATCTTTATTCAGTCAACAATTTATGTGCATTAGTATTCTTGTGTGTTATAAACAGAAATCTTAAACAAAGTGCAAGAAATGAAAGAACAAAAATTTAATTCACGCAACTGATATACTGAAATGAAACTAACTGAAAATAGAAGCAACACACTCCTCACTTAACGGGGGCTCTAGGCTTGGTGAACATTTCTAGAGAAAACTATAGAACTAAACTTATAAAATTAAAACACACAATGCATGTAATTGACAGCTAAACATAGCTTTTTATTAATCTCGAATCAACGACACGGTATTAAAAAGGTTCATTATCATATTCAATTTTCTCATTGAAGGTTCTCATGATTGATACTTATACATTACAAATGGTATCTTCGAAATCCAAAACCCATGGGTCCTCAAAACAAATTTAACCATGAAATAGCACATATGTGTTTACAAAATCAGATCTGGAATGTTCATGGTTGTATGAAATGAGTTTGTCAACCCACGTATGGAGAAATGCATGAAAATGTTGCATGGAATTATCCTATTCGATATCGTTGCCACCTCATGACTGATTTGGCGTGGATGTATCTCGGGCACTCTGCCACTTTCAAATGCATTGACTACAAGGATGTAATTATATGTGAGTTGAGCATTATAGTCATAAAGACATTGTATACCTAACACATTTGTAACATCCCCAGCCACCCACAGGTCGGGCAATGCCACACGAGAGAACAATTTCTTTCTCTCTGCGGAACATACTGTAACATACCCAGCATCCAACTGAGCTATGCCACATGAATTTTTCAAACTGCATGCAATTAAAATATATACACACAGAGCTCTTGCGGAAACATATATATAAAAAGTAAGCATGCAAATACATTATGTAAATGCACAGATTGATACCGACATAACAGTAACCATATACATGAGCATATACAGGCATTACCCATACATATAAAGACAATTATAACCACACATAGAATAAACCCATAAAATAAACACGTAAATAACAATGCAGCATGTAAATTTTATCACATAGTTGACACTTATCTTGGTAAGAATATCACCAACTGTGTGCAGACCTTCCACGAACCTCCCAGCCTTAGACCACACTGTTCATCACTCTCAATAGTGGGTCACCCCTGAGCTGGGACTAAACTCCACCTAGGTAAAGGGTTCCTAATCATGCTAATGGGTCATAAACAATAGGAAAGAATCCGTCATAGGTGCCTACTCAAACTAACAGCCTACATTCCTTCATTCCCACATGCTTGTCCCACCCTAGGAAGTGTGCCCCTTCTCTACTCAACAGTCCTTTGGCTACCCCACTTCCTTTATGGGCTTCAGCAACAGATCGGACAGGAAGTCTTAGAGCCCTGTAGTTGTAGTTTATCACCCTCGGGAAATCAATTCCCAACAATTCTCTCACTCAGAGACAAATCTCTCACGGGCTTGACAACCTGCCTCTTCAATATCCCACGGGCCTCACAACCCGCCTCTTCAGTCCAGCTCCCAAGCTAACCAACTGCATCAACAAGTATGGCTATGGATTCAGGTTCAGATACAATGATAGGAAAGTATGTAGGATAGCTAACTACATGAGTGAATGCTCATGGTATGGCTCAATGGATGATTGAATGATGGTCCCCGTGATGGAAAGAATGATGAAAAATGAACTAATTCCAAACAATATGTATGCATGTCCCCAACTTGACACTTATCATGTTGGGAGCTACTTTGGCCCACTTCTCCCTAACTTTGGAACTTAGGATAAAATAATTATCCATACTTTATATTTTAAGAAATATTAATATAATATTCCTTTTTGGCTTAAGCTCCCTATCTTAGCCCTTTTCCTTAACTTTTAACCCTCCATTTCCCTAACTAGTGGAGTTTAGTCCCCCATACTCTTTTATCATGGTCGGTCTATGTGCAACAATGTATTTTATATTAATGATGAGACATATACAAAAGTAGGTGCACTGGCCTTTAACATATAGACTCTCCAGCCTAATAATCACAAAAATGGCTCACCAGCCTATAAAACATAGCATATACACAAAGGCTCCTTGGCCTCAAAATCGCATGCACTTAAGTTGGTGCACACGATATCCTGGAATGTGCACACTTCCTCATTTTATTGCACAGTACATGCGCGCACTATGCCATGAAAGGTGCATACAAAAATGATATCAAAACAACTCACCGTACTACATGCATTTGTATTTACATTTACAATTGGGTTTAGCCTAGGGATATTACAATCCCCTCCCCTTATTTATGCACTGTCCTCAGTGCATTATGTACACATATACAACAAAAATTTCAAAAATCCTCAAAAAGATGTGGGTATTCTGTCTGCATTGCATCCTCATGCTCCCAAGTAGCATCCTCAGGACCGTACCAGGTCCATTGGACCTTTACAAGCCCTATGGCTCGATTATGGAGCTGTTTGATTTTTTGGTCCAGAATTCGTACCGGATGCACTTGAAAAGCGCCTTCTTGCTCCACCTGAATCACATTCCAATCAATAACATGATTAGCATCAGGTATATATTTCTTGAGCAATGATACATGGAATACATTATGAACAGGCATAGATGCAAGTAATGCAATCATATAATCCACTAGACCGATCTTCTTTAGGATTTCAAATGGCCTACAATAGCAAGCTGCCAACTTTGAACAATTTCCCAACTTCAGGGAACTTCTATTGGCTTTCACTCTAAAAAATACACGTTTGCCCACTTTAAATTCCCTGTGAGTTATGCCCTTATTAGCATAGCTTTTCTGCCTGTCTTGGGCAGCCTTTAAATTTTGTTTTATTTTTATCATTTGCTCCTCCATTTCCCTGAGTAAATCTGGCCCAACCACTTCTCTATCTGCTGGGTTATTCTATCTTACTGGTGTGTTGCACTTTCTGCCATAAAGTGCCTCAAATGGGCTCATATTTAGAGATGTTTGGTATCCATTGTTATAAGAAAACTCTACTAAGTGTAGATAGTCTTCCCATTTTTATGGTTTATACATCACATACATCCTCAACATATCTTCAATCACTTGATTCACCCTCTCTGTTTTTTCATCTGATTCTGGATGATAAGTTGTACTAAAATTCAAATTTGTTCCAAATCCATTAAATAATCCCTTCCAAAATTTTGAGGTAAATTTTGGATCTCTGTCAGACACAATTGTCTTGGGTATTTCCCTCATATAAACATCAGCAATGTTGGCTGCCTTGTGAGTGAGCTTAACTGGAATAAAATGGGTAGCTTTAGTAAGCTTATCCACCACTACCATGATAGAATCATGTTGCTTGTTTGTTCTGGGCAATTTGGTAATGAAATCCATTGTCACAACTTCCCATTTCCACTCAGGAATGGGTAAGAGTTGTAGCAAACCAACTGGGTGTCTATGCTCATTCTTTACCTTCTGACATTCCAAACATTTGGCAATAAAAGCAGCAACCTCTTTCTTCATTCCTGGACAATAATATTGGCTCTTGACAGTTGCAATAGTTTTCTGATAACCTGGGTGCCCAGCATAAGGTACATTATGCATTTCCCTCAATATCATATTTTTCAATTCATTAGAATTTGGTACATAAATCCTTCCCCTGTACATGAGAATTTCATCATTATCTAGCTTGTATTCTTCAATTTTCTATTGCAAATTACCTTGTTGTAATTTTGCCACTAATTCCTTGTAATGCAAATCTGATTTTGTTGTCTCTAAATCTTTTTGTTTCAAATCTGATTGGTACATTCTAATGGATGTAGCGTATTTTTCATGCACTCTTCTGTTGAGTGCATCAGCCACTTTGTTCTCTTTCCCCTTGATATGCTTTATATCAAATTCATATTCACTTAGAAATTCTAACCATCTGCTTTGCCTAGAATTTAGAGTTGGTTGATCAAATAGATATTTCATACTATTATGGTCTATTCTTAGATCAAACCTTTTCCCCATGAGGTAGTGTCTCCATTTCCTCAAGGCATGCAATTTGGCTGCCAACTCCAAATCATGAGTGGCATAATTTCTTTCATGCTCCTTCAACTTCCTTGATTCATAACATATGACAAATCCATTTTGAGTGAGGACTCCACCAAGTCCTTCTTTACATGCATTTGTGAATACAATGAAGTCTCATTTGGGTCTACAATCCTTAGTATTGGAGCACTTGTTAATAATTGTTTCAAGTGTTGGAAACTATTTTCACATTCCAATGTCCACTGAAACTTCACACCCTTTCTTTGCAAGGAAGTGATTAGGTGTGAAATCTTTGAAAATCCTTCAATAAATCTCCTATAGTAGCCTGCAAGGCCCATGAATGATCTAACCTCTATCACATTCTTTGGCACTGAACATTCTCTAATGGCTTCTATCTTCTCAGGATCCACTGCTATCCCATCCTTTGAAATGATATGTCCCAAATAATGAATTTTCTTCTGATAAAATGAGCACTTGCTCAATTTGGCATACAACTGATGCTCCCTTAATACTTGCAACACCATCCTCAAATGATGCTCATGCTCTTCTTCTGACTTGTAATATATAAGAATATCATCCAAAAATACAATGACAAACTTGTCTAAATATTCTTGGAAAACACCATTCATTAAGCACATGAAAACAACAGGTGCATTTGACAACCCAAATGGCACCACTGTGAACTCATAATGACCATACCTTGTCCTGAAGGTGGTCTTGCTAATATCTTCCTCTTTAATCCTTACCTAATGGTGTCCTGGACTAAGATCTATCTTGGGAAATATCTTTTCATCCTTCAATTGATCAAAGAGGTCATCAATCATTGGAAAAGAATACTTGTTCTTCACAGTTACCTTATTCAACTGTCTGGAATCAATGCACAATCTTAATGTCCCATCTTTCTTCTTCATGAACAAGACTAAGGCACCCCAAGGTGACATACTTGGGTGTATATACCCCTTTTTCAAAAGTTCTTCAAGCTGCATTTGCAACTCCTTCAGCTCTAGTGTACTCATTCTGTAAGGAGTCTTTGACACTAGAGCTACTCCAGGCACTAAATTTATAGAGAAATCAATGTCTCTCTTTGGGGGTAGTCCTGGTACCTCCTTGAACACATCTTCAAACTCTTCCGGGACTGCATGATCTTCCAAATTTGGCACCTTATCTTTAGGTGTCTCTTCCATATGTGCTGCAAATATTTGACACCCTTTGTTGTAACATTTTTTCAGCTGCAATGTTGAAATTTCTCTGATGGTTACTGCCCTGGGAATTCCCTGCACTTTTCTTAGGCTCCCTTCCTCATCCAAGCAAGTGAATCTCTTTTTATGACAGTCAAGGATAGCATGATGTTGATCCAACCAATCCATCCCAATTAAACAGTCATAGGAACCTAAGGGAAAGATGTTCAAATCTTCCCTGGTGTTCAGTCCATTCATGTCCATAAGGCATGACTTAACCATTTCATTAACTTTTCTTTTGGCTCCGGTAGCCAGCTGCACCAACCAAGATTTTCCATGCTTGCTTTTTGGAAAATGCAAACTTTCCACCATCTTAGGTTCTATATAACTATGACTAGCTCTTGAATCAATTAAAATAGCAATGGTTTGGTTGTTGATCATACTTTCCACTTCAATCATATGTAATTGATACTCTGCTTGCTTGTTGTCCAGGGTTGCATAAATCCTTAGTACATTTATTCCCATGTCCTCCATTGTTTCAACTTTATGTACATTTTGAACAGTCCTCACTTTTTCACCACTGTGAGAACAATCCTCATTTTGAACATATGATCTCCTTTACAACCCCAACATTGAATAGGTGGTTTCCTTGGCCTTTGACCCCCTGTTTCAATCGTTCTGGGTTCTCTAGAAGTTGTTTGTCCCTATGTATTATTTATGAAGAATGGTGGCTTAGTTCCCTTCTTCCTATGATCCATCTTGAATTTCTTTTTGTCTTCCCAAGATTTTTGGAAAGTTGGCCTTTCTTTTTAATGATCATATAGGCATTAAGCTCGCCTTATGGTCTCCTGCAATGTCTTGGGATCATCATATTATATTTTGTCACTGATGAATGATTGAAATCCACTCAAATACCTTTGAATCTTAATTGTCTCATCCTTGATGAAGGAAACATACTTCAACATTTCTAAAAACATTCTCTTATATTCATCTATGGTCATACTCCCAAGATTGAGTTCAAAGAACTCTTTCATTTTATTTTCATAGTATCTCTTAGTCAAGTATTTCTTCTCAAAATACTTCTTGAATTCCCTCCAAGTAACACTTTTCTATTTAATTTGTTGCACCTGCACAAGTTGATCCCACCACATGGATGCCTTTCCCTTGAGTTGATAGATGGAAATTCTACCTTCTACATGAGAAGAATAATTATGCAATTGAAAATACTTTCTCATGCCCAGCAACCATGTTTCGGCATCTTCATCCTTCTTGTGCTCACCATCAAATGTAGGAGGTTTGATTTTGTTCATTTATTCTCGCAGTTCATCCACCCTAGAACTCTTATGCTTCTTGAGAGGGAATGGACCTGAGCTACCATGTTATATCTTATTGGAATTCCTCAGGGAGTGGTGGTGATGTCTGCTAACACTTCTTGCTCTTCTTTTTTCATTAGGAGACTTGCGACTTCCTCATTTGCTTGAGCCACTCTCCTTATCCAATTTATTTTCTATTGTGTTCAAGCTCTGCAATAACTTCATGTTGAAGTACTCTTGTTGCTCCTTATCTCTCATAAGACTCTCATTATCAACTTTATATCTTTGGACATCCTTCTGTAAATTTCTAATGGTCTCTACCATATTCATGTTTTCATCCCTTCCTTCTCCATGTCCAATGGAGTTTGTTCCTTCAATGCCCAAATGGACATCCATCCCTCTAATATCATCTTCCTGGCTATAAGTCCCATGTGCCTCTTCCATTACTATGGAATCTGTTTTGATCTTGATCTAATCTAGTTGTTTTTAACTCTGCAAAATGTGCATCCAACAAAACTTTGTCAGGCTAACTCTTTCAACTATTTCATGAAAATATGAACCATTTTGGTTCAATAATATATATCAGAATTATTTCTTATTATTTCCTGAAAAATTGAATGCTCGGATCAAATTTTTGGGTATATATTTAGATTCCACTATCCAACACCTTTCCAACGCCTTCTCCCATGCTCAAGTCCGAGTCTTGAGCAGAAAGTTATGGCTATTTGAAAATTGCCCATTAATTTTTATGTCCATTCTTCAACTTGGCGCAACTTTGCGCTGTAATTATGCAATTTTGCACCTACTCCATTGGATTTTTTGTAGAATATCAATTTAGTTTCTTCATATACATATTATGGACACTTTTTCCATATTTCACCTTTTTCTGGGTTCCGGGTTGCTAGTTACAGCCTGCTGAAGTTCTAGGCCAATTCATGTTTTTGGTCTAGAATGCTACAAGTACCTTATTTTCTATATTAAACATTTTTAACATGACCATAAATTTAATTGAGCTCTGGGAATGTCTTCTATGGCTCAATATCTTTCTATTAACTGCTCTTGCGCCTCAATCTTATTCTGGAGCAGAAATTTATGGTCCTTTGAAGTTAGATGGATCTTAAATTTCACCCTCCATTGTTTGTGTTGTAACTTTCTCATAAAAGCTCCATTTGACGAATGGTTTACACCATTAGAAAGCTCTCTCTTAGCTC
This sequence comes from Picea mariana, assembly GCA_032191745.1. Lineage (NCBI taxonomy): Eukaryota > Viridiplantae > Streptophyta > Pinopsida > Pinales > Pinaceae > Picea > Picea mariana. The sequence goes on along the minus strand of JASDQU010013769.1, from coordinate 58,005 downwards.
TTTTATTTGAGTTGCAGAAACAAAGTGTGTCAAACACTTTGTTCTCATGGTTTTTGAGTATCTAAAAACGTTGTTAATGTCCTCAAAAATGCGTTGCAAAAAGATGACGTTCAAATGATATAAAACGTCGCAGAAAATTGATGGTTTTCTACTGTTTTTCACCGTCCAAACAACTTCACGTGCACAAATTTCAATCTATACGCTAATATTTAGCATGCACAGCAACACCACAAGGTAAATCATGTTCCACACACTTATAACCATTGTGTATCATTTCTCTGACGTGCCAATAACTAGCGCACACTACTTTTGTGTCGCGCACCAATATCCATCGCGCACAGTTTTGGTTCTTGCACTATTACCTGCTTCGTGCCATTTTTGTATCGCACACTGATATTCCGCACACATTTCTCTCTACGCATTGCACCATGCCAAAGTTTAGTACACTCCCACCGTGCACCAATACTCTGTGCGCACCATTAACTAAACTGTCGCGCGATAACATATACCCACATTGTGCGTGCACCAACCAAACTCCTATGTGTTGTGCCAATACTACGCACACCACTCGTGCCATTATTATGAGTGTGCACACCACGTGCACCTTATTATGCATATGTACACTGCGCAATGCTAAATTTATCGTGTGCACCCGCACACCAACATTTTTTTCGCGCAGCGCCAAAATTTAGCGCACGCGTTCGCACGCCAATATTTTTCACACAGTGACCAATTTTTACATATCACAAGCTTTTTACTATGCAACATGCATTTCTAGTGTGCTTACTTGCGCACATTCATTTTTATGTGCGCCAATTCCTCGTGAATTCTGCTGCAGAAATTGGGGCTTTTGGTTTAACTTTTTCCCCAATTTACCATAGACATTCTACAACTATAAAATTCGTTCAATTTCACCTCGATAACACCAGTTCAACCTCTGCAACAAAAAATTGATGTGGGTTGACATTTCTGGAACGAATTTACCCAAAATCAATTCACGAATTGAGAATTTTAATTACAAAATTTGCTCCATCTGTTACGGCTTCACTGTAACTTCAAATTCAACCAATTCCAGGTTTGAATTTGTTATAATAGATATTAACTCAAGAATATCTCACCACTTGGCCAAATTTCTCGATTTTCCCATGAATTTACCAACCAAAATTGGGGCTTTTCCTAATTTTGCGTCATTGCTTCTAAAATTTACCATGGACATTATGTGACTTGAAATTTGGTCACTTTGAAATAAATTCTCTGTGAAATTTCTCTTCAACTCAACTTGTTCGGCCCATCCAAGATCAATGTTGAAAACTGAAGCTCTGATACCATGTTGTAACGTCCCCAACCACCCATAGGCCGAGCAACGCCACCCGAGAGAACACTTTCATTCTCTCTGTGGAACATACTGTAACATAACCAACATCCAACTGAGCTATGCCACATGAATTTTCTGAACTGCATGCAATTAAAATATATACACACAGAGATCTTGCGGAAACATATATATAAAACATAAATAGAAAAATACATTATGTAAATGCACGGATTCATACCGAAATAACAGTAACCATATACATGCAACATATACAGGTATTACCCATACATATAAAGACAATTATAACCACACATAGAATAAACCCATAAAATAAACATGTAAATAGCAATGCAACATGTAAATTTTATCACACAGTTGACACTTATCTTGGTAAAAATATCACCAACTATGTGCAGACCTTCCACGAACCTCCTAGACTTAGACCACACTGTTCATCACTCTCAACAGTGGATCACCCTCGAGCTGGGACTAAACTCCACCCGAGTAAAGGGTTCCTAACCAAGCTAATGGCTCATAGACAATAGGAAAGACTTCGTCATAGATGCCTACTCAAACTAACAACCTATAGTCCCTCATTCCCCACATGCCTATCCCACCCCAGGAAGTGTGCCCCTTCTCTACTCAACAGTCCTTTGGCTTCCCCACTTCCTTTCTAGTCTTCAGCAACAGGCCAGACAAGAAGTCTTAGAGCCTTGTAGTTGTAGTTTAGCACCCTCGAGAAATCAATTCCCAATAATTCTCTCACCCAAAGAGAAATTGCTCATGGGCTTGAGAACCCACCTCTTAAATATCCCATGGGCCTCACAACCCGCCTCTTCAGTCCAGCTCCCAAGCTAACCAACGACATCAACAAGTATGGCTATGGATTCAGGTTCAGATACAATGACAGGAAAGTATGCAGCATAGTTGACTGCATGCGTGAATGCTTATGGTATGGCTCAATGGAGGATTGAATGATGGTCCTCATGATGGAAAGAATGATAGAAAATGAACTAATTCCAAACAATACGTATGCATGTCCCCAACTTAACACTTGTCATGTTGGGAACTACTTTGGCCCACTTGTCCCCAACTTTGGAACTTAGGATAAAATAATTATCCATACTTTATATTTTAATAAATATTGATATAATATTCCTTTTTGGCTTAAGCTCCCTAGCTTAGCCCTTTTCCTTAAATTTTATCCCTTCCTTTCCCTAACTAGTGGAGTTTAGTCCCCCATACTCTTTTATCATGGTTGGTCTGCACGCAGTGATGTATTTTATATTAATGATGAGACATATACAAAAGTAGGCGTACTGGCCTTTAACATCTAGGCTCTCTAGGCTAATAATCACAAAACTAGCTCACTAGCCTATAAAACACAGCATATACACAATGGCTCCCTGGCCTCAAAATCGTGTGCAATTAAGTTGTTGCACGTGGTATCCTAGAATGTGCACACTTCCTCATTTTACTACACAGTACATGTGTGCACTATGCCATGAAAGGTGCATACAAAAATGATATCAAAACAACTCACCATCTTACGTGCATTTGTATTTACATTTACAATTGGGTTCGGCCTAGGGATATTACACATTGAACATTCCTTAGGCAATCCATGCACAATGGGGTTTACTATAGAAATGAGGTATTCACAAATTTGGATGTAAGATCCAATATCATTTCTATGCCTTTGGATGGCATTTGATCATCATTAGTAAATGTAATATACAAAAGTAGGCGTACTGGCCTTTAACATCTAGGCTCTCTAGCCTAATAATCACAAAACTAGCTCACCAGCCTATAAAACACAGCATATACACAATGGCTCCCTGGCCTCAAAATCGTGTGCAATTAAGTTGTTGCACGCGGTATCCTGGAATGTGCACACTTCCTCATTTTACTGCACAGTACATGTGCGCACTATGCCATGAAAGGTGCATACAAAAATGATATCAAAACAACTCACCAGCTTACGTGCATTTGTATTTACATTTACAATTGGGTTCGGCCTAGGGATATTACACATTGAACATTCCTTAGGAAATCCATGCACAATGGGGTTTACTATAGAAATGAGGTATTCACAAATTTGGATGTAAGATCCAATATCATTTCTATGCCTTTGGATGGCATTTGATCATCATTAGTAAATGTAATGACTTATGGCCACTGTACTTTGGAGGATCATAGAGATAATAAAAACATATAAAAAAAACCATTCCATTTGGATTGATGTTATGGTAGAGCATGTTATTGTATTAGTATCGATTTTTTTTGTAGATTAATTTGGATTTTCCATTGGTGCTAATAGACATTGTACGATGGACATGATGTAGTCGCATCCCTGAGTAGTTGTCAATCTTGCATCACCCCAAAAATAATCTATGTTTGAATTTCAATTTTTGTTCGCTTGTTTGGTTTTTGGCTAAGATTGTTTGTAGGATACTACTTGCAATCAAGGAATTTTCCAAACCCAACTATTTACAATGGGTTGCAGGAAAGTGGGGTTGGAAGTTCAAGTTGCTTCCAATGAAAGAAGAAAAAAAAGAATGTAGCAACAGTTGGGTAGCGACATGTTCAGGGAATGAGCTCAAGAGGATAAAATTTTGTTTTGTTGGTTGGCCAAGGACATCAAGGAGAAAGTGAAGGCTAGGGTGCCCAAGGAAGTGCATATTTTATTGAAGGAAGTTGACATAGTCAACTAGTATAATAAGAAACGTTGTTTTATTTACAAAATCAATTATGTTCACAAGAAACAAGAATTTATTCACATATTCACATCGATAATTTTGTGAAAGAAATTGACAAAGTCAATTATGATAATAGAAAAAGCATAGACAATTGAGGATACAATAGGGACCACTTATTAAGGATATAACATTGATAATGTTTTTGAAGGAAATTGACAAAGTCAACTATGATCATAGGAAAAATAGAGAAAAATGAGGATATAATAGGGATCGCTCCTAAGGATATAGAGGGATAACTAAATTTAAGTTTGAGGGTGATGCAACATAGATTGAGAGTATTGTTGGAAGGATCAATGCAAGGGAGATCATAGGTTCAAGAAGAGTTTGAGTATTCATTATATTTGAAAAAAATGGCTTTGTGTGTGTGGGAAATGAAATAGGGTAAATTTGATTAGGCTAAACCTACATGCTAGTGAATGACATTTGTAACATTGTGATGAAATGAGTAGATCAACTCTAATTTAGTTTATGGCACTTTGTTTAATTTCAATAATAAAGAATTGCGACATGTTATGTCTTCTTGGCATTATGTAGGTGCACCATTTGGTATTAGAAAGGGAAGAGTGAAGACATCTCCAATAATCAAAGTGTTGGGTAGATTTGTTGAAAAAAGAGGTAACTCTGGAAAACAAGTGTTGGGTAGAGGTGTGTGAGGAAGAGACAACATCAACATAATGACTAGGTAGATGTTGTCTGGATCTATAAAAAAAGAATTTAATGTACAAATTAAAAGAGGCAGAGGCGGAGGAAGACCTCATGATGATTAGAATGATGTCATGGAGAAGTTTCCAAAGGTGTTGATGTGGTTGGAAACACTAAAGGAAACCCAAAAACCAATGAAGGATTGGACATGTGGATGATGAGAGTGAATGTGAAAGGGGATAGAAGGTTATTTGAAATTTTGGTCTATATATATTTTCTTCAATTCTTGTGGTCTTCCTTTTGTTTTGTTTATGTGATTGATGATAGATCAATGGGTGTCACACACATTTTAATGATTGATTGGTGCCCCCTTAACATATTGGTTTCAAATATAATTGTTGATACAAATATTGATTTATTTTATATTCATAATATCCCATTATCATCCATTTTTATTGGGAATATATTAAAAGATCTGGCTATATATGATCTTATCAAATTGAAAACTTTTTACTAACTAATGGAGATCCAATGACACATTCAGTCAAAATTTAAGATACATGTATTGGTTGCACCCAATGTGTATGATCTTGTCCAATAGATGTATTGGAAATGATACCTTGGGAAGGATGTAGAGATAAGCAAATTGCATGTACTTTAAGAACAAAGGACTACATAGGTTGTAAGTGGTGCAAATCCACTCATACATTATATTTATTGAGACTTGTACATGTTTATTTATGGCATGAAACAACTCGCAGTATGGGTCTAGCTTACTGATCAATATGCACAATACAAATGGTTAAATCCATCTCATATTTTTTCATTCTTTTTTCGTCCATTGATAAAAACCCATATTTGATCCAAGATCTTGAGTATGGGTTTTATAGAGAGAGATGGAAAGTATCTTCTATTTCTATAATGAACACATTACCTTGGCTTAGACAACAATATTTGTTAGTTCACCCATATTTACAAGTTCTTTGATCACATTATTTCCCCACCCATATAAGGAGGGAATGAGATGATTCAATGGGATACTCTGGGTATTTGATTACTATAACTTATTTTAATTACTTATACATTCCATTCGTTACCATTTCCAATTTGATAATTCATCGATCCAATTAAAAGAAGAAAGAGTATAACTTGATAGATCTTATTGATCTTCATTGGAAGATTGGAAATTGATAGAGTTTCCATTGGACCTATTTGCCAAGATTTGTTACCACTTTGGCCATTTGAGTTTCTTGGCCAGTTAATCAGAATCCTCAATCATTACATTTTACTGATGTTAGTAATATGCAGTAACCAATTAGGATCATTTTCTTTTCTATATATTATGTGTTTCTTTCCTATGCGGGAGTTAGAATAAATTTGTGTGCATGCAATATCAACTAGTTTTCATTATGGGCTTACACTCATTACCATATCCAAGAGAATTCTATCTGCAATATGTCGTCCTTGAGAGAGGTTTCATTCATCCAAACAAAACACGAGTATTCATACATATAATCTTTCATTGCAATGTTCCCAACAACACATGAAATGATATTAGAGTTATGTTCCACTAATAACTCAATCATTTTCAACTGTCAACATATGAAATACAATGAATTTTCATTCATTGTATATGTGTTACTTAGAAAAAACAATTATTCTCATAATGAAATCAAACATATGTGACAAAACTTGGGGATTCACCCACTTCTATCTATTTATTTCATACATTGAGGGTTATTCTATCTTTCCCTTAATAGGAGCTTTAAGTATGGTTCTCTAGGAATATGATAAACCAACATTAAATTCAAGAATATCAGATAAGAAATATTATTCCATAACACTAGAAATTGTATTTTATTTAGGGTTCTTAATTTCTTATGCAATCAAATTGACAAATTTTCCATTACATACATGGGTACCCAATAATCATGGGTAAGCACATTATAGTACATGTGTGCTTCACTGGTTGGCGTTCCATTGAAAATGGAACGATATGGATTAATCCGAACATGGAATTGCTACCTCATGCTCATTTGATAATTTATTTTCATTGTGGTTGGTAATGATAGGAGTAGTTTCTATGTAGTGCCAACTTCTCTAGGTCAACAGAATTGGAAAAGGATGATCGTCGTCAGTATTCCATATGGGTTTTGTAATTATTGGTTCCATGGAATATACAGGTCTTAATGCATCCATTTCGAAATAATATTTCTTGGATCAATTGGTGCAACGCTTTCATTATGAGCAAGAACAAAAAAATACATGGGAATATTGTTTGTCCCCATTTCAAAATAGAAAACATTGGAGACTTAATAATATGCTCGAGGATAGAGGGGTGGTGGGGGTGGGGGGGTCATTCTTGATCCCAAAGGAAACACATGAAATACTTTTTAGTGGGCACTGGGTAAAGCTTCAACAATCAAGCAAAGGCATTATCTTTGTTTTAGTGGCCGAGGATTATCAATGAAAAGCATATCAAAAAATTAATCATCATAGGGGACTCAGTTCTAATCATCAAACTGATGTTAAAATCCTCATTTTCAAGTGATGACATCTTAGTAAGAATAATCAAGAGAATTAGGAAAGAATTCATATGGTTCGAGAGTGTTGAGTTCTACCACATCCTTCGGTCAGTCAATCATCGAGGAAATAGTCTAGCCAACGAGGAAATAGTCTAGCCAACAAGGCTTCCCTTTTGGAATGAAGCAAATTAAAGTTAAAAAGAGGGGCTCGACCCTTTTACTGCACCCCCTAAGTATTAATCCATTATCATGAAGCACTCTTGCAAGTTAAACATTTTCCATGCCATCACGCATGGGATGGTTGATTACCATACATGACGGCCAAAGTGCATTCAATCCTAATACCCACACACATTCAAAGGTTAATGCAAGCTCTCGTTCATCAAACACTCTAGAATTTATTCTTCCTGTAGGTGGGATAATGGCTCTCGATGTTGGTCTATTGCCTAAGGATTTTTGGTATTTCATTGCTTTGCGTTTCATGGTTCTACTTTTACCTAGTTTGAATTGGGGCTCTGCATTAGATTTCAATTCTTTTGGCACTATGGGATCATGGCTCTGGATATTTGTTGGATTTATGCTTTTTTGGCCTTGGTGCATGAGGATTTGGCTCTATTTATGGCTCCAAATTGCAAGGTTCTGAATCTTGGTGGTTTGGCAACTCGATCCCATGTAGTTTGGATTGCATTAATCCACGCGGATTTCCAGTTTCTAGCGTGTTGCTCATTTGGGCTATTTGTTTCTTTGCTTTGGAGGTTCCTACTGTTCCAAAGGTCCCTTGCTCCTATCAACTCGAGTGGAGGTAAAGGGTTTGTTCAAGAGTTATGTTGGAGTACCAATATGGATCATGGGCATTCTGGGAGATGTCCATTGTGTGAAACTATTGAAATTCATAGAGTTTTAAGAAGACAAGAGGATTACATCACTGATAATTGAAACTCCATATTTTCAAATAACTAGTAGAATGCACTCCTAGGGGGAGGTTAGGAATTCTGAAACTACATTCATTTTGAAAACCTTGTATAGCCAGAAGAGGCAAATAGGCAAATAGAAGATCTTCAAGCTCAATATGCTACATTTTGACCCTTCAATTGTTAGGTTGTATATTGGGTAGTGGAGTAAGTCAAAGAAGAGGAAACAATACAACAATAGTAGAGGAATGTGGAAATTCTTTATGTGGATCAAAATTTCATAAACAAGAAGAAGCGCATAGTCAACATGTTTTTATTGATATGTCTATTGTTTTTAAAGTCTAAATATGTACTTGTAGTCATTTTATGAGATCCTGGGCAAAAATTCTTTTATTTTTACAAACAACATGACCAATGCAGTTCTAATAATTTTCTAATACAAAGTGTTTTTTGTTAAAAGAAATTAATAATATACTCGAGGATAGATATATCATCCTCACATGTGAAATTTGTTATGCAACTCTATACATCATATACATTTTGGTAGGTTACGTTAGGGAAAGGAATGCTTACATATAGCTTCTTGGATTGGAGGCATGCTTTATTTTGCACTACCCATTCTACTTGCCGGTCAAAAGAAATGGTGGGGGGCGGACCAGTACCGAGTAGAGTAGTTGTAATGAAAGTGGGCATTGGGTGCTTGACCCATAATAAACGAATGATCGGGAAAGGCGATTACAGATATACATGCCCATGTTCTATTGTGTGAACAGAAACTTCTATACCTACATATAAGGCCATGTTCAACTCTTCAAATGCAGTGAACAGAAACTTCTATTACTCAGGATGTGATGGGAATAGCTGGCACATTGGCGACATAATTCGGGGCTGTGGGAGGCAAACATGAGACACTGACCGAGCCAAACCAAGCACAAACTTTTCCACCAGGGTTAGGTGGGACTTTTCAATCATATATTCACGCGGCTCCCCCTTTTTTTAATTTCTATGTATGTGTGTGGACCACCAATGCTCTGAGAATCAATCAAACAGTGAATTCCTCTTTTCCAGGGCGCTTGAAAATTATTTACAATCCACAGCGACGACGCGTATTATTTATTTACACTGATATGTCGGTCGTGACTCGTCCATGCATTCTCTCCGGATCATTTGGACGCAGAGCAACTGTCACTTTCCCATTACATCAAACCAGCTGTGAGGATGTTGTCCTCCACGTGGATTCTGTGGTCGCTGAAACTCGCATATTCCTGTAGATATTTTGATGTGACCATATAATATTATGCAGAGTCATAGATTGTGCTGACTGTATTTATTTTATTTAAATACCATCTCTGCGGACGGAAGCCTTTGTTTCCATTCCATACGTGACATAACAACTTCCATGATATCTTTATTTTTATTTTTATTTTTTTAAAGATATAGAGGAATGGGTAACACAACCGCCGAGATTATCTAGGCAAGGTCATCAAGGACCACTTTGTCCTTAGCAGGAATAGGATTATAACTCTGGTTAGATTTTTTCATCATTCCTAGTATGTTGTTTGGTTATATTAATAGGACTCGAGCTTGTTTATTTTATGAAAATTTGATAAATAAATTAAAATTTGTTTAAGGAAGTGAGTTTAATGATTAAGTATATATGTTTTTTCTTAAAAAATTATAAATTTAAATAAAAAAATTTAAAATATATATACTTTAATAATCAAATCACTACACAAAATATATATTATATTATTTATATATATATATATATATATATATATATATATTATGAGATGGTGATATTAACAAATTTATTCCGTGCGGTTCTCTTAAACTCTCGACTTGTATGATACGTTTTCGAAGTGGCAATATAATATCATAATGTTGAACATGAAAAAGTGGGCAAATTATATGTGTCGTTGTTCACTGAATTGTATGTGCAAATTTGGAAAGTAATCGTGAAAAAAATATCTTCCAAGTAGTGGCGCACATACATAGACTGGTGGGCACCATGTTTTATCGTGCATAAACTACAACTCATCCAGAAGCAGGTTCTATGTCCACGATTTGACCTCGATTAATAAATACGTGTCCCCTTTCTAGTTCTTGGTTGGATTTCAACCTTCTTTACAATCTGGCGGTCTCCCACCACGAATGCTGCAGACTCCACCATTTTTAATACTATGATGCTGCAGATTTCCTTTCCATCAAAACTAAAGGAATTCAAATTAAGAGTTTCCTCATTTGAAAATTGATTTATCTCATTAAAAAACTGTATTTTAAACACATAAAAAATAAATGTGATATTTAAATATGGACCGAGAATGTACAAAAATAAATGCGATATTTTAATATTGACTGCTATAATTTTTTTTGAGA
>JASDQU010013769.1:35045-47454 GCA_032191745.1 Picea mariana | reverse complement strand
GTATTTACATTTACAATTGGGTTCGGCCTAGGGATATTACACATTGAACATTCCTTAGGAAATCCATGCACAATGGGGTTTACTATAGAAATGAGGTATTCACAAATTTGGATGTAAGATCCAATATCATTTCTATGCCTTTGGATGGCATTTGATCATCATTAGTAAATGTAATGACTTATGGCCACTGTACTTTGGAGGATCATAGAGATAATAAAAACATATAAAAAAAACCATTCCATTTGGATTGATGTTATGGTAGAGCATGTTATTGTATTAGTATCGATTTTTTTTGTAGATTAATTTGGATTTTCCATTGGTGCTAATAGACATTGTACGATGGACATGATGTAGTCGCATCCCTGAGTAGTTGTCAATCTTGCATCACCCCAAAAATAATCTATGTTTGAATTTCAATTTTTGTTCGCTTGTTTGGTTTTTGGCTAAGATTGTTTGTAGGATACTACTTGCAATCAAGGAATTTTCCAAACCCAACTATTTACAATGGGTTGCAGGAAAGTGGGGTTGGAAGTTCAAGTTGCTTCCAATGAAAGAAGAAAAAAAAGAATGTAGCAACAGTTGGGTAGCGACATGTTCAGGGAATGAGCTCAAGAGGATAAAATTTTGTTTTGTTGGTTGGCCAAGGACATCAAGGAGAAAGTGAAGGCTAGGGTGCCCAAGGAAGTGCATATTTTATTGAAGGAAGTTGACATAGTCAACTAGTATAATAAGAAACGTTGTTTTATTTACAAAATCAATTATGTTCACAAGAAACAAGAATTTATTCACATATTCACATCGATAATTTTGTGAAAGAAATTGACAAAGTCAATTATGATAATAGAAAAAGCATAGACAATTGAGGATACAATAGGGACCACTTATTAAGGATATAACATTGATAATGTTTTTGAAGGAAATTGACAAAGTCAACTATGATCATAGGAAAAATAGAGAAAAATGAGGATATAATAGGGATCGCTCCTAAGGATATAGAGGGATAACTAAATTTAAGTTTGAGGGTGATGCAACATAGATTGAGAGTATTGTTGGAAGGATCAATGCAAGGGAGATCATAGGTTCAAGAAGAGTTTGAGTATTCATTATATTTGAAAAAAATGGCTTTGTGTGTGTGGGAAATGAAATAGGGTAAATTTGATTAGGCTAAACCTACATGCTAGTGAATGACATTTGTAACATTGTGATGAAATGAGTAGATCAACTCTAATTTAGTTTATGGCACTTTGTTTAATTTCAATAATAAAGAATTGCGACATGTTATGTCTTCTTGGCATTATGTAGGTGCACCATTTGGTATTAGAAAGGGAAGAGTGAAGACATCTCCAATAATCAAAGTGTTGGGTAGATTTGTTGAAAAAAGAGGTAACTCTGGAAAACAAGTGTTGGGTAGAGGTGTGTGAGGAAGAGACAACATCAACATAATGACTAGGTAGATGTTGTCTGGATCTATAAAAAAAGAATTTAATGTACAAATTAAAAGAGGCAGAGGCGGAGGAAGACCTCATGATGATTAGAATGATGTCATGGAGAAGTTTCCAAAGGTGTTGATGTGGTTGGAAACACTAAAGGAAACCCAAAAACCAATGAAGGATTGGACATGTGGATGATGAGAGTGAATGTGAAAGGGGATAGAAGGTTATTTGAAATTTTGGTCTATATATATTTTCTTCAATTCTTGTGGTCTTCCTTTTGTTTTGTTTATGTGATTGATGATAGATCAATGGGTGTCACACACATTTTAATGATTGATTGGTGCCCCCTTAACATATTGGTTTCAAATATAATTGTTGATACAAATATTGATTTATTTTATATTCATAATATCCCATTATCATCCATTTTTATTGGGAATATATTAAAAGATCTGGCTATATATGATCTTATCAAATTGAAAACTTTTTACTAACTAATGGAGATCCAATGACACATTCAGTCAAAATTTAAGATACATGTATTGGTTGCACCCAATGTGTATGATCTTGTCCAATAGATGTATTGGAAATGATACCTTGGGAAGGATGTAGAGATAAGCAAATTGCATGTACTTTAAGAACAAAGGACTACATAGGTTGTAAGTGGTGCAAATCCACTCATACATTATATTTATTGAGACTTGTACATGTTTATTTATGGCATGAAACAACTCGCAGTATGGGTCTAGCTTACTGATCAATATGCACAATACAAATGGTTAAATCCATCTCATATTTTTTCATTCTTTTTTCGTCCATTGATAAAAACCCATATTTGATCCAAGATCTTGAGTATGGGTTTTATAGAGAGAGATGGAAAGTATCTTCTATTTCTATAATGAACACATTACCTTGGCTTAGACAACAATATTTGTTAGTTCACCCATATTTACAAGTTCTTTGATCACATTATTTCCCCACCCATATAAGGAGGGAATGAGATGATTCAATGGGATACTCTGGGTATTTGATTACTATAACTTATTTTAATTACTTATACATTCCATTCGTTACCATTTCCAATTTGATAATTCATCGATCCAATTAAAAGAAGAAAGAGTATAACTTGATAGATCTTATTGATCTTCATTGGAAGATTGGAAATTGATAGAGTTTCCATTGGACCTATTTGCCAAGATTTGTTACCACTTTGGCCATTTGAGTTTCTTGGCCAGTTAATCAGAATCCTCAATCATTACATTTTACTGATGTTAGTAATATGCAGTAACCAATTAGGATCATTTTCTTTTCTATATATTATGTGTTTCTTTCCTATGCGGGAGTTAGAATAAATTTGTGTGCATGCAATATCAACTAGTTTTCATTATGGGCTTACACTCATTACCATATCCAAGAGAATTCTATCTGCAATATGTCGTCCTTGAGAGAGGTTTCATTCATCCAAACAAAACACGAGTATTCATACATATAATCTTTCATTGCAATGTTCCCAACAACACATGAAATGATATTAGAGTTATGTTCCACTAATAACTCAATCATTTTCAACTGTCAACATATGAAATACAATGAATTTTCATTCATTGTATATGTGTTACTTAGAAAAAACAATTATTCTCATAATGAAATCAAACATATGTGACAAAACTTGGGGATTCACCCACTTCTATCTATTTATTTCATACATTGAGGGTTATTCTATCTTTCCCTTAATAGGAGCTTTAAGTATGGTTCTCTAGGAATATGATAAACCAACATTAAATTCAAGAATATCAGATAAGAAATATTATTCCATAACACTAGAAATTGTATTTTATTTAGGGTTCTTAATTTCTTATGCAATCAAATTGACAAATTTTCCATTACATACATGGGTACCCAATAATCATGGGTAAGCACATTATAGTACATGTGTGCTTCACTGGTTGGCGTTCCATTGAAAATGGAACGATATGGATTAATCCGAACATGGAATTGCTACCTCATGCTCATTTGATAATTTATTTTCATTGTGGTTGGTAATGATAGGAGTAGTTTCTATGTAGTGCCAACTTCTCTAGGTCAACAGAATTGGAAAAGGATGATCGTCGTCAGTATTCCATATGGGTTTTGTAATTATTGGTTCCATGGAATATACAGGTCTTAATGCATCCATTTCGAAATAATATTTCTTGGATCAATTGGTGCAACGCTTTCATTATGAGCAAGAACAAAAAAATACATGGGAATATTGTTTGTCCCCATTTCAAAATAGAAAACATTGGAGACTTAATAATATGCTCGAGGATAGAGGGGTGGTGGGGGTGGGGGGGTCATTCTTGATCCCAAAGGAAACACATGAAATACTTTTTAGTGGGCACTGGGTAAAGCTTCAACAATCAAGCAAAGGCATTATCTTTGTTTTAGTGGCCGAGGATTATCAATGAAAAGCATATCAAAAAATTAATCATCATAGGGGACTCAGTTCTAATCATCAAACTGATGTTAAAATCCTCATTTTCAAGTGATGACATCTTAGTAAGAATAATCAAGAGAATTAGGAAAGAATTCATATGGTTCGAGAGTGTTGAGTTCTACCACATCCTTCGGTCAGTCAATCATCGAGGAAATAGTCTAGCCAACGAGGAAATAGTCTAGCCAACAAGGCTTCCCTTTTGGAATGAAGCAAATTAAAGTTAAAAAGAGGGGCTCGACCCTTTTACTGCACCCCCTAAGTATTAATCCATTATCATGAAGCACTCTTGCAAGTTAAACATTTTCCATGCCATCACGCATGGGATGGTTGATTACCATACATGACGGCCAAAGTGCATTCAATCCTAATACCCACACACATTCAAAGGTTAATGCAAGCTCTCGTTCATCAAACACTCTAGAATTTATTCTTCCTGTAGGTGGGATAATGGCTCTCGATGTTGGTCTATTGCCTAAGGATTTTTGGTATTTCATTGCTTTGCGTTTCATGGTTCTACTTTTACCTAGTTTGAATTGGGGCTCTGCATTAGATTTCAATTCTTTTGGCACTATGGGATCATGGCTCTGGATATTTGTTGGATTTATGCTTTTTTGGCCTTGGTGCATGAGGATTTGGCTCTATTTATGGCTCCAAATTGCAAGGTTCTGAATCTTGGTGGTTTGGCAACTCGATCCCATGTAGTTTGGATTGCATTAATCCACGCGGATTTCCAGTTTCTAGCGTGTTGCTCATTTGGGCTATTTGTTTCTTTGCTTTGGAGGTTCCTACTGTTCCAAAGGTCCCTTGCTCCTATCAACTCGAGTGGAGGTAAAGGGTTTGTTCAAGAGTTATGTTGGAGTACCAATATGGATCATGGGCATTCTGGGAGATGTCCATTGTGTGAAACTATTGAAATTCATAGAGTTTTAAGAAGACAAGAGGATTACATCACTGATAATTGAAACTCCATATTTTCAAATAACTAGTAGAATGCACTCCTAGGGGGAGGTTAGGAATTCTGAAACTACATTCATTTTGAAAACCTTGTATAGCCAGAAGAGGCAAATAGGCAAATAGAAGATCTTCAAGCTCAATATGCTACATTTTGACCCTTCAATTGTTAGGTTGTATATTGGGTAGTGGAGTAAGTCAAAGAAGAGGAAACAATACAACAATAGTAGAGGAATGTGGAAATTCTTTATGTGGATCAAAATTTCATAAACAAGAAGAAGCGCATAGTCAACATGTTTTTATTGATATGTCTATTGTTTTTAAAGTCTAAATATGTACTTGTAGTCATTTTATGAGATCCTGGGCAAAAATTCTTTTATTTTTACAAACAACATGACCAATGCAGTTCTAATAATTTTCTAATACAAAGTGTTTTTTGTTAAAAGAAATTAATAATATACTCGAGGATAGATATATCATCCTCACATGTGAAATTTGTTATGCAACTCTATACATCATATACATTTTGGTAGGTTACGTTAGGGAAAGGAATGCTTACATATAGCTTCTTGGATTGGAGGCATGCTTTATTTTGCACTACCCATTCTACTTGCCGGTCAAAAGAAATGGTGGGGGGCGGACCAGTACCGAGTAGAGTAGTTGTAATGAAAGTGGGCATTGGGTGCTTGACCCATAATAAACGAATGATCGGGAAAGGCGATTACAGATATACATGCCCATGTTCTATTGTGTGAACAGAAACTTCTATACCTACATATAAGGCCATGTTCAACTCTTCAAATGCAGTGAACAGAAACTTCTATTACTCAGGATGTGATGGGAATAGCTGGCACATTGGCGACATAATTCGGGGCTGTGGGAGGCAAACATGAGACACTGACCGAGCCAAACCAAGCACAAACTTTTCCACCAGGGTTAGGTGGGACTTTTCAATCATATATTCACGCGGCTCCCCCTTTTTTTAATTTCTATGTATGTGTGTGGACCACCAATGCTCTGAGAATCAATCAAACAGTGAATTCCTCTTTTCCAGGGCGCTTGAAAATTATTTACAATCCACAGCGACGACGCGTATTATTTATTTACACTGATATGTCGGTCGTGACTCGTCCATGCATTCTCTCCGGATCATTTGGACGCAGAGCAACTGTCACTTTCCCATTACATCAAACCAGCTGTGAGGATGTTGTCCTCCACGTGGATTCTGTGGTCGCTGAAACTCGCATATTCCTGTAGATATTTTGATGTGACCATATAATATTATGCAGAGTCATAGATTGTGCTGACTGTATTTATTTTATTTAAATACCATCTCTGCGGACGGAAGCCTTTGTTTCCATTCCATACGTGACATAACAACTTCCATGATATCTTTATTTTTATTTTTATTTTTTTAAAGATATAGAGGAATGGGTAACACAACCGCCGAGATTATCTAGGCAAGGTCATCAAGGACCACTTTGTCCTTAGCAGGAATAGGATTATAACTCTGGTTAGATTTTTTCATCATTCCTAGTATGTTGTTTGGTTATATTAATAGGACTCGAGCTTGTTTATTTTATGAAAATTTGATAAATAAATTAAAATTTGTTTAAGGAAGTGAGTTTAATGATTAAGTATATATGTTTTTTCTTAAAAAATTATAAATTTAAATAAAAAAATTTAAAATATATATACTTTAATAATCAAATCACTACACAAAATATATATTATATTATTTATATATATATATATATATATATATATATATATTATGAGATGGTGATATTAACAAATTTATTCCGTGCGGTTCTCTTAAACTCTCGACTTGTATGATACGTTTTCGAAGTGGCAATATAATATCATAATGTTGAACATGAAAAAGTGGGCAAATTATATGTGTCGTTGTTCACTGAATTGTATGTGCAAATTTGGAAAGTAATCGTGAAAAAAATATCTTCCAAGTAGTGGCGCACATACATAGACTGGTGGGCACCATGTTTTATCGTGCATAAACTACAACTCATCCAGAAGCAGGTTCTATGTCCACGATTTGACCTCGATTAATAAATACGTGTCCCCTTTCTAGTTCTTGGTTGGATTTCAACCTTCTTTACAATCTGGCGGTCTCCCACCACGAATGCTGCAGACTCCACCATTTTTAATACTATGATGCTGCAGATTTCCTTTCCATCAAAACTAAAGGAATTCAAATTAAGAGTTTCCTCATTTGAAAATTGATTTATCTCATTAAAAAACTGTATTTTAAACACATAAAAAATAAATGTGATATTTAAATATGGACCGAGAATGTACAAAAATAAATGCGATATTTTAATATTGACTGCTATAATTTTTTTTGAGATCTATCATTGTTCTTGAGAATCATTATAATTGACTACACAGTGACAATAAAGCTATAAATATCCAGACGAACCTCTCTTTCCCTTGGCGTTTGACATCGAAGACCACCTGTAAACCGCTATCACCAAAACCATAAATTCCACGTCAAATTACGAAAGTAATCTCTTTTATATAGATTTTATTCATATAGCTTTATTTTAAATACTATATTTTATGATTAATGCTTTAAGGACACTTAAATCTTGAAATGTTCCCAAAACGTAACGTAACGAAACGATGATGATCTTCCCAGCGCATATGCCGCATCGTAATTATTTTTCACTTTTTTATTCGATTGTATGTTGCCTGATGCCTTTTTGTATTTTTAAATATATTTGTATAGACATATTGTTATGATATAAGGTTGATAAATTTAGTAGTGAGACCAATTTTGATTTATAATTTTCAACTTTGAGTGTAATTAAAATTTAGTAGTGAGACCAATTTTGATTTATAATTTTGAACTTTGAGTGTAGTTAAAATTTGTGTTTGCAATTTATTAGAATAAATTGTTAGTGTGTTGTTATTTTTACGTGGGTGGAGAAATTTAGAAAATTTGAGATTTGTAATATTAAAAGTTAAAAACAATTTTAATATTTTCAAGAGTGAAAGGAGCTTTGAGTGAAGGTATAATATGTGTTAAGGTTTTGCAAATGGGATAACAAGCTAAGTGGGCTTGATTGTAGGGAAAACTCCACACTTGAGCACGTTTGAGGGAGAAGAGTCTTGGGATGGGTGACTACCTCGGAAGTCCTCGTTACCAGGTGCAAGTCCCAAGAAGTGATAATTGATGCTATGTGATTAATTTAACTGGTTTCAATGTCACTTCTTCACCCACCCTATGCAATGAGTGGCAGGTGGACTATTCAAGTCATGAGAATTAGAATTATGCAATGACTATTAAGTGGACTATTCAAATCATGAGAAATAGAATTATTGGTCAATTGAGACTAATACTCCCAAAAATGATATCTAATTTTCAACTTTTTCAATATTGTAATCATAAAGTATTCATAGAGATTACAATATCACGATACAACATGATAACAAAATAACTTGGTAATTCATAAATATTGCAAAGTTTATTTTTTATTAACATGGTCTAAACATGTTATGATTTGGATTTTTTTGTCATATTTTTATGGTATTTTCTTAATTTTAATCATTCTTCTATGTTATTATTGTAAAAAAAATCCAAATTGTATAATGTTTAGACTTCTCCTTTTCAATTTTATAAGACCATAATGATCAAAATTGGTATATGGAACCTTAAGAAAGATAAATTAAGATAAACATTTCAAAATCACCATAATTTGGGTGACTTAAAAGGTTAGATAAATTAAAATAAAAATTTCAAAAACACCATAATTTGGGTGATTTAAAAGGTTAGGTAGATGAATATTGCGAAACAAATAAATTTCTATATCAAATTATTTCTATATTGATTTATTTATTATATTGAATTTAAATTTTAATAATCTAAATTAAATACCTTACACTAGTATATAATATTGATATTACATCAATGAAACTAAATCTAATTTTGAACGAAGTTACTTGCAATTAATGAACTTGAAATCTAATATTGAGAAACCTAATGTCGTGGTTCAACGATAGACTAAGAGAGGTTGGGTTCAAAGTCTCATTTGCAATGTTGAGACCTTTTCTCATCTTCCCCTTAATTTCAAGGGGACTCGATTTTCTAGGAGACCTACTTCATCAACAATAGTCGAAGTCTAAGTCTAGCCGTTATATTGAAGTTCTACAATCCACTTCTCGAAAAGTGATGCTACTCGAGTCTTTGGTTATTGTCAAGGTTTCAGTAGGAAGTTGCTCGTGATTCTAACAATTCATAGGTTTCACTAGGAAGCTTCCCGTGATTCTAACAATTCATTGCTTATTATTGATACGCATATGTAGTTTCATTCCTTATGTTTCTTGGCTACTTCCTTGTCTTCAATCAACTTCTCTAAATTTATATTATTCTTTGGTTATATTATGATGGTTGAACAAAGGAAACACCCACCAAGTGAGGGAACACATGAAAAGTATCATGGCGATCACTGTCGAGCTTATCTCGATTGCAAATTTCCATTGCTCGTCGATGTGGCTAGCTACTTGTTGGCTGCCTCTGTGTCTTTTCCTTCCAAATTTTGTCGATCTATTTTTCATTAGCCCCTTTTTAAGACGACGTCTTTGTTAGCACCATCGTCGTCGTTTGTGGATGGGTTTGGACGAATGGTTGAATTGACAAGCAATCTAACTCATAAATGCAATGGGATGGTCTTATTGAGTTTCAAATTCAATCTATGGTTGTCATCAAACCAATTAGGAAATTTTCTACGTCCATATAAGTTCTCAAACTACAAAAGAAGAAAACAAACTTACAATCAAATTTAAGATCATAACAACAATAGAGCCGCATTCAATTGTATATTTTGGCATCCAAAAGTATTGAAATTACTATCTATTTGTTAGAAAAACAACAAAACAAGGAGTTGTTGTTTGGAGCAATTAGTGAGTTTACGTTGTTTTGTAAGCTATTATAAAATTAGGTCGATAACAATGATGTGAAGGCTCCAAACAACAACAACATTCATATTATCAAAAGACAATCATTTTCTTAGTTTTTCAATTTACACTAAGTACATGGACTGTGGCTTAAGCTTCACATTCATTTACAATGTCTATGGACTATTAAGACCATCTGCATCCCTCGATATACAACCTTTGACTTAAACTAAATAAAAGGTCATCATGTAATACCATAATGAACTTATCGTTGATTTAACCATGCTAGTCAATGTGATTGCAATCTAGAAGCTTAAAAGATGGAATATGCTTATTTATCTCCAAGAAGATAGGCATGCATCCTTATTCTCCATTGAGCACACCATTTATACCATTTTTTTATCCATGTCTTCATTGTGTAACTTGGGCTTGCATTGCACAAAAGTACAAGAATATTGAAATTGTATGCCTTTGTAGTGAACAAAAAAACCCAATACCTACAACACTACAACACCCAATGAGCATTTGAAAACTTATATAAAAAAAACACCTTTATATTTTTAACATCCACTATAAACTTGATAGAAATATGTTGTAGCCTAAGACAATGAATAATACATCCTAGTTTTCAATCCCTAACGAAGAGAGTATGTCAAATGAGAAATATCAATTATATTTGCAAGCACTACAATAAAAACATAGTAGAGGATGAGCAGCATACAATTCTTAATTGTTATTGCAATGATATAATAAACAAATGAAAGTTAATGGCAATAGACACTCAAGTAAATCTTGATATAAAAGAATAGTAATACACTTTGGAGACTTATGATAGAAATCCTAGATTAAAAAATTGTACAAAAATGTAGCTGAATACTTTATTTTAGTTTAATAAACCTTGATGGACTTAAAAAAATGTAGAAACACATCCAAATAAAAAGGAAGACGTGGACACACAAATGCTTAAATTCAAAATTAGGTATTAGCCCAATCTGGAGTATGGTGCTTGGTGCACCATTCACCAAACTTCTAATAGGAAGTACCCCAAAACCAACATCACTATTGTTTCTAAGTGCAAGTCTTAGACAATTTTAGTAGTATAGTTACCCTTGTATCTTAGCATCTTAGTTAGAGTAAGTTTGACCATTTTCAGACATTTAACTTTTCACGGATGGTTGAATCCACGATGACATAACAACATGATGATATATCAATTTATTTAGCATCATAGCTAGAAATAGGCACCTCGTGACCTTATGGACCTTAAAGTTTAGGTAAGGTGTTAATTTTTTGAAATACTAATGAAGACATTTTACCTTTGACCAATTGTAAAAATGAAGGGAAATTAGCTTCCCACAATTAGGCTCGTCAATGTGAATGTTAAGGATTTGAGTATGATCTATATAGCAACCATGCTCAATAGACATATCAACAATTGCATGTTGCCTAATCTCCCATACTATCTTGTTTACATACAAGTAAACCCATTACACTTCAACAACAATAAAAGAACCTACTAACCTTAATCAAAACTTATAAGGTTATTAATGTGGTGTTGAACTTCTATATAACCTTCACTTCATTAGCAATGTCACTAATGTTTTGAAATGGGCTATGGCTATAAATGATATTATCCTTCAAATCAAGATTTAAGAGCCTGACATCAATGAAGTAATGGAAAAGACACTTGCTCACCACTATAAATTCACCAGTGCATATAGACATTAAAAAAATGCAATGTTTTAAAAAAATATTTATAATAATGAAAACAAATTTACATTAACACTCTATTGATATAAATATTAATGTGTATATTAAAAGATTTTAAAATACTAAATAATGTGTATACTAAAAAGTTTTAAAACACTAAATGATAATTGATACATATAACATATTTTACTAAACGTATGTTATATAAAATATTTATATATAAAATTTAAATAAAGATTATACAAAAACCATATAAAATTATATAATAAAAATAAAATAATGATAATAGATTTATTTACCTAAAACAAATAATAAATTTTATATGTTTAATTAAAATTTACTGAATACAAACATTTTATTAAAAACTAATATATATAAAGAGAGAATACATGCTTAAGAGATGTATAAACTTTATTAGAAAATAATGAATTAAATTATAATTATATATATATATATATATATAAAAGAGAGTGTATATTTGACAAATGTATATGTTTTATTTTAAAATAAAATTTTATAAATGAATGTATCTTAAGACTAAAATATATATAAGAATAAAAAAAATTATAAATATAATAAAGAAAAATGTTATTCATGTAAATCTTTGCATCTAAAATGTATGTTTGGGAAATATTTAAAATATATTTTTTCTATATCTAATCATAATAATTATTATAAGAAAGAATTCAATATAAAAAATATGATACAAATTTTACTAAATATAAAACTTATGATAAATATAAAAATTTTATAAATATAAAAAATATTTATGATAATGAAAACAAATTTACAAAATATAATGAATATTATATAAAAAATATAATGAATAGGTGCCAAAGGAAGATACTTATGCGTGATCTAATAAAACTTAGTGTTGTTGAACTCAAAAATGATATTATCTATCATAAGACCATTACCAATATCT
>JASDQU010013769.1:17353-29707 GCA_032191745.1 Picea mariana | reverse complement strand
CCAATGGTGTAGGGTTGTGGGTGCAGTGTTGTCAGCAGGGCCAACCGCTTGATGACCTCTACTGAGATGAGGCTCTTCTGGCTACCTCTATCAACAATGAAGTGTAGCGGGGTGCCTTTTACCCACATATGTGAATGGAAGAAGTGCTCTCCTTCTTCTGGCTCATCTGGTTCACCAGGCTGGAGCTTGGTGATAGAAACAGTGGCATTGGGTTCCATGAGAATGATCCATCTTCCCCTTTCTGGTTCTGGCTCAGAGTCATAACCCGCATCTGATTCAGAGGCTTTCACTCCGGCCACTAGCGACTCCTTTGAGCAACAGTCAACAATGTTATGACAAGGGCTCTTGTGGAAGTCGCACCACTTCCCGGTATCTTTCTTTGTCTTTTTGGTGTCCTTCTTTGCTTGCGGCTTGGACTGGTTGTCCTGATATTGTCCATATTTGCTTTGTGCTTTGTTCATTGGGTTGGGGACGCCCTTTCCTGTCTTTTGTTGTGAGGGGTTCCCAGGCCCAAATTGTCGTGTCTTTTGTTTGAGCTTCTGCTTGATTTTGACGACATATCAGTAGGCCGCGCCCAAGGATGAGATGTCCAGAAATTCCATTTCGGTCTGGATGTATCTATAAAGAGCACCGTGATACTTGAGCACCAGATGTCGCTCTAAAGATTTGATACCCAGCTTGGTGCGCAAGGTATGGAAGATATTTGTGAAATCTGGCACTGCTTGGTCTCTTTCTTGCCGAAGTGTGGTCCATTTGGTATACAAGTTGTCATAACTTCCGACAGGGTAGTATTGTTCCTTAATGGCATCCCTGAAGGATTCCTAGGTGGCCATGACTGTAAATAATGAGGTTTCCTCTGTTTCCTTTTTCTCACAGAAAGTTTCCTACCAATATTTGACATGGAGAACGACTTTGAGGAGTGCAAAAGTAATCTTTTCACTATTCAAAAAGTTATGGACAGAAAAATACCCTTCTAGTAGATTCAACCACTTGTCTACAACATTTGCGTCTATCTGACCTTAAAATATAGGAATATCAAAGTTTATTTGTACCTTGAAGGGGGTGGCGCCTTCGCTCGAAGAAAATGTCTCGCCTGTTGGTAGTCGCCAAAGGATTTGTGCGAAACTATCCATCATCTTGTTTTTTTGTTGCGTGAGGGATTCCTCAATCAAGAGTTTGAAAGGATCTCTTATCCTGTCATATTTATTTTCTCCTGCCATGAGAGGTCACTTGGGCGTGCGAGATATTTTGTCCTCAAGAGAAACAAGCTCAAGACCCAACTCTTTGTACTCCGACCTCGTTGGGACATGCATTAAGACAACAAGGAGCAGACCGCTTTGATACCACTGATCTGGATTTTATTAGCGGAACGAAATGAATACAGATTATTAATAGGTGATTAACAAAAAATAACAGAGATACAATAAAACTGGTTTTCTATTCAATAAGGAAATAAGCTGAAACTGTAAAATGCAGCGAAAACAAGCTTGTTGGAATGGTGGTGGCTTATCTCTGAGAAGAGATGTGACGACTGCGCTCATTGGCAAGAAGATGATTACAATGAGGCTATGAAGCCCTTTTTACAATAAACAAGAATGCCAAAAATCCTAGACATCCAAATACCTAGCCCTAGGAGATGAAGTGCTAAAATTCATGTGGGCCCCGTTTGCATAAGTTAGTACATCAACTTCCCGGGGTCGTAACTTTTGCATACGATCTTCGTTTTAGGCGTATGATAGCCCGTTGGAAAGGTATCGTTGAGGAGATTCATTTTTGGGGAAATATTGTAGGAAGGTCCATATTTATCTCTATTTTCCCAAAAAACATCGTTTAGGGCCTCAAAATGACTCTGGAAGTGAAAAACTACTAAAAATAGTAAATTATCAAAATTGCCAGAAAACTGTTTTGGGCTAGTTGGAAAAGGTGGGTAGCCACCGATATCCACCTGGATCAGTAGTTCCTTGAGTTCCATGGGTCAATATATGAACATGCATATAAAATGTTGGGAATTTAGTGTAATTCTCATTCATGCCATTCCATTCTTCCATTCCATCTTCTGTACCATTTCCTAGAGAGTGTGAGCTGTGAAGTTGTTTTTACCCTATAAATCCTTGGTGGTTTGGGTTGAAGAAGCATGTTTTCAGACCTATGGATCATTCTCTTTGGGTGAGAGAATTGTTGGGAATATGTTTCCATGTGTGATGGGATAGTGAGTGCTATAACTCTTTGTGAGCAACCTTGTGTTCCAAGTGCCACAGTGCTTTGAGACTTCCTGGTCACCCTGTTGTTGAATCCCTGGAAGGGATGTGGGACAAATGAAGGATTGTGGATCAGTGAAGGGGTACACTTCCTTAGGTGGGAGAGATTGTGGGGAATGAGAGGTTGTGAGGTGGAATTGTTGCTAGAGTTGGTGTCATTGACCTTATCCTGAGATCGTGTGTTGTTGGACCCTAGTTTGACTTAGGTAGCCTTTTCCCTAGTGGAGTCATAGCCCCAAATTGGGGGTGACTTGATGTTGAGAGTGAATGAACAACAAATTCTATGGATGGAAGGAATGTCTGAGGTTTGCATCCAGTTGGTAATTTTCATTAAAAGATAAGTGTCCTCTTATGTGTTTTGTTATGATTATTGTGTGGTTATTTATGTTAACTTCATTATTCTCTAATTGTATATAATTATGCATGGGTTGTATGTTTTTAGAACTACATATTTGTTGCATATGCAGAGAATAATAATTAATAAATGGCATTAGAGATTTAATGGGATGAATTGAAGAAAACTCGGAAATTCATTCTTGACAAAATTCAAGTTTTTTTAGTGATGGTACCCAGGTGGGGTCCTGGGTACGTTAAAACCCTCCATTGGCTTTAATCTTTTGCAATTAATTAATTAATGATTGTGTATTGTTGGCTACAATGTTGGAATGGTGTATGCTTACCTCTCATGTTTTCAAATATAGTACTAATAATTTACAATACTTACACCAACATAGATCCATCTTAACTTCATCTTTATTAAGTGTCAAGAGAGATCAAATTCATGGAGGTGCAAACCTTCTTGATGAAGAAAAACTTGAGGAAGGTTTCCACTTTAATTGATTTGATCCCTCTCGTCACTTAATAGAGCTAGAATTAAGATGGATCCATACTAGTAATAGTTGTATACTATATTGTTGTTATTTCCATTATGCAATAGCCTTTGAAGTTACAAAATACATTGCATATATTCTATTTTTATGCATTCTTAGTGTGCTAACTTTTTCTCCATTACCCGTTGATTTGAAGATGCTATGTAATTTGGTAAAACACATTATAAAAGTGTAAGTAATTATGAGAACCTTGACAATTCCTACTATTTGAAATTATGAATTGAGTAAGAGGCCAAACATTCTTTTAGAGTTAGTAGGGAATTGTATTCCAATTCATACCATCTTGGCATATCCCTGTCATGAGTGCTCTCTCTGTTTGCTACTCTTGCCAGGTTTATGTAAACAATTAATGCTGACATCAATTGAAGAGCATATCTCAACGACATCCTACATTGCATATATTGTTTCAATGTAAAGATGAATAGTGAATGTTTATGTTTTCTGTTTGCCAACTAGTTACCATAACCATTGTAGAATGTGTAATTTATGAGTTGTAGTGTATTTATGTTGCATATATAATAATGTGGATTATTCATTTTCTAATTCATCATGTATTTAGTGGTTACATTGCACATATAATTTTGGTTTTTCGTTTTCGAGCTCGTCACCTCTGCCTTTTCCAGACACTTGTTATGTAAACCATATAAACAATATATTGCATGAATGAATAAAAAAAAACCACATATTTTCTCCATGGAAAAGTCGACTCTATTACAACTTTATGTGCAATAATATTACATCAAGACAACAATATGTGGAGATTCCTTTGGGATTAATATATTCTACTCACAAACTTGCTTGAGAATTATGACAACAGATAGTATGCATTCAATGCACTAACACCCTTCCTACATGAGTTGTAAAGTGTGTGTGTGGTTTGTTATTTAAGGTTGGCATTGCAATATTTTACTTAAAGCCAACATTGAAATATATTTTTGTTATTATATTTTATTATTACTTTTTAAAATACCACATGTAAGATCCATGTTGAGCACAAAATTACACAACTCTCTCATACAAGTTGTAGAAAACACCTCTTGATGCAATCATGAGTCTCGTTTTCTTTTTAAGACATTGTTTTCATGCATCCCTCACTTTGTGTGCATTGTAATCCTTGTTATTGCACCTCATGAATTTGACTAGCTTTGACTTACTTGAAAGCATCTATGCAACCTAGTCTAGGGTCATCAAAGTTGTTCCTCATCATCAAATGACTCATAAATGAGTTTCGGGCAAAAGTGACAGTTTTAGCTAATTGCTAGTTGGTAAGTGCTCAGGACACCAAAGGATCGTTTTCATGGGTTAAAATTAGTCAAGTGCTCATATATAATCCCAATTCCAATGAATGCATTAAAGGACTATATTATAAGGATATAAAATAAGCAATTAGAACCTAGTTCCAATGAAACATTGTCCCTAACAAAACTCAAAATTTTAATTAAAATTACCTGAACAAAAGATATTTTAATATCTGAAAAAAATACCTATAAATTTTCAAGGTCTACATATCCATTGCAATTAACATAATTTAAATATAATGCATACAAATGTGAAAATGCACATTAAAAATTTCTCCTCATACAATTTGAATTTCATGGCTTATGAAGATCATGACAATAATGGGGTGTATAACCACTCGTATGAAATCTCTATTTGTCCTCTATTCTTTGAAAAAATGGCTTGGTGATCCAAGCTCATACGAGCATGTTACCGGTTTATAAAGTCGAGTGACCTAGGGGATCGCATCGTCATTCGAAAAGCAAATGTTCCGATTTAATGTTAACCCCTTGTGGTTCAAAATTTCGATGGCTACACTCTCATCTGAAGCCCCTCGCGACCTTTGTTTTTAAATCTTTTGAACTCACCCAATATACTCCCGCTAGCCCCCTTTCTTGAATTGTGTTTTCAAACTTTGGAAAAAGCCCCAATGGAAAGTCATCGAGCCCCTCTTAAATTTATGTATAATTTTTTTAAAAAAGCTCTATAAGTCTCATTAGGCCCCTTTTAACAATGAATATTGTGAAGTTTAGAAAGGGCATGATATGACACATCGAGCCCTCTTTGGGCATTGACTTTCTAAAACTTCAAAAAAAATGGTCTATGGGGGCTCATGGGCACTTCCTTATCATCTATTTTTAACCTTTAAAAAAGGCTGGATGAAATTCATTGGGCCTTTTCATCACGTTGGAAATTACCTAATGTGTTGAGGAAAAGCGAAAGCGTTTCAATGTTGCCTTTTCGAATGGAAGATTTGCTTAGTAAGGACTCTTATGATATCGATATGGCTTTGGATGACATGTTAGGCTAAGAATTTTGTGAGAAGGTTTGGATGACATGTTAGGCCAAGAATTTTGTGAGAAGGTTAACGAATAATTATGAAGAGCAGGAGATCAATCTCAGGGAATTGGTGCCATTCAATGCAACTTAATCAATCAAAACACCCAAAGATTGCATTAACACATTTTTTTTTAATATCTATATATGATTTATCAATCTTCAATCTAAATCTAATACATATGCATAGTAGAAAATTGAGAGATGATGCATACTGAACTAATTTGGCAATCAATTGGGATACAATAAGGATCCAGTTTTTGAAAATAATGGAGAATTTGAAAATATATTACAAACAAAGGATGTGTACATGATCAAAACTAGTCTTGATGAATCTACTATACACTTATCATGGCATTCAAAGAAGAACTTCATACATTTGTTTAGTGTTTGGAAGTCTTTAAAACTCTCTCAAAACAAATTTTAGTTTCATTCATCTTTTCCCCACAAATATGTTTACTAAATAATTACAAATAGATACACTAGCCATGTAGCTATGTTACATCATTTCACCAATCGTGAACAATGCACCCATGAATGCACCTCAACATAATCAAATCCATCTTTAACATTTTGTTCAAGAGCTCCATCTCATCTTGTATTTTTCCTTTCTTGCAAATATTGTTAATCAATGGAGTATAGGAATAAACACTTGGCTTTGTTCCCTTTTCCAAAAGCTTATTGTGTTAAAACTAAGAGAACAAAATAACATAGGGAGATAGACACAAGAAACACAAACAAGCACATGGAGCCAATATTTACCCTAGAAACTCTTACTTGAGAAAACCAACAAATACAAATCTATTATTTCCTTGGCCAAGTTGGCCAAACACCAGGCTTTTTAAAAATATTTTACAATGGGTTTCTTCAAACCTTTAAAGGATTCATCACATGTTGATACCATGGGCCTATAAACCACCGATGGTAAACTCATTATTGACAAAGTCAAGTTTACCTTAATTACTCTATGACTGAGTCAAGGTTAACCCAACATTCCCCCCTTTAAACTTGACTTGGGATAACCACCTACGCCCTCAAAGTTTATTAACAAGGTATCAAAGAATACAACATGTCCCCTATCACCTAGATCTACATTTAGACTTTTCACCGGTGACCCACCAAACCAGGGTTACACATGCCTAAATATGTCCTATAGCCGTATGTCCATTTACATATGTGATTAAATACAACTCCATAAAAATGATTATAATTGTATGCTTAAAACATCTACCCACTTCATTACCTACATTCTTCCTACTCCAAATACAATTACCAAGTACTTCTCAATCAAGTGCTTATCTTACCACTATATTCTCAAGTAAATGATGCTTGAAGCATCTACTTACTTCTTTACCCTCATACCTCTCTGCTTGAAATACATTGAGCCAAATCAAGAACTCCTTAACTACCAATGCTCCGTATCAATCCTCATGATGCATTTTCATGTGCTTTCCACTATCGGGACAACACAAACAACATAGCTCATGCAACAACAATGACATTTCTCTCGCTTGATGGATGTTAATACTAGACCATTCTTGTGAGAGAGTTCAAATCTTCCAAGCTTTGATCCACCATCTAGGAAATGCCAAGGCCACTCTCACTAGAGAGTCTGATCTATCGAGCTCTGTTACCAACTGTTAAAACTAAGAGAGTGAAATAGCATAAATTGATAGGAATAAGAAACATAAACAAGCACATAGAGTCAATATTTACCTTGGAAACTCTCACCCAAGAAAACCAACATCCAAATATATATTTATCATTTCCTTGGCCAAGTCGACCAAACACTAGGTCACTTGAATCATTTTACAATGGAGTTCTTCAAGCTTTTAAATAGGCTTCATCACATGTTAATACCATGGGCCTATAAAACACCAATGGTAAACTCATCATTGAAAAAATCAAGGCTATCTTAATTACTCTATGAACGAGTAGAGATTAAACCCAACACGTTATATATCTTCAAAGCCTCCAATGCATTGTCTTACTTTCACTAGCCCTAAATGAGAGTATTGTAAGTGTAAGTGAAATATAGTGTGTTATTATCCCCTCCCAATGAAAGGAAATTATTTATATAACAAAGGAAAGTCGATTCTTGTAGGTAATGCAATTATTAGAGATTCTCTAAAGCTAAAGGTTGTCTTGCAGAAAAGATAAGACTTCAACCTTACTACTCTGTGCACTAGTATATGGAAATGAGGACTTATTGGAGTACTATGTGTTCATATTTACCATGGTATAGACCAATTAGAGGATGAGGTAGACCTTAAGAAAGAACTTATTAAAAAAAAAGCATACCTTTCTGATGAAGGCAAAGGGGGAAACTAAAGTTGAGGGTAAACTCGTGAGAATGATGTAAGTTTATGCAATCTATGAATTTCGCGCAGAGGAAGAAACTAGAGTTCTGCAACTTTAAAAATCCCAAATTACCTTGATAACATTCTTATCTTAGATATAGCTGAAAATTTGACTGACATTTGAAATAGGTTTCTTTAACACATTCTTCCTAAAATGCATACCTCTACTCAGTGTCCAAAATATCTTTCCATGGATAATTGACCTTCAGCTTCCAAGCTTGGCACTAATGACAACAATTCATTTGAAATTGGATAAACCTCAAAGTGATAGGAACTTGTTCATGGATCTACAACATAGTAGTTCAATTTAGATAAATGAAAAATAATAGAACCAAAAGAAGGGTAAGTTTTGGTAAGCTAGAAAAAGGAGGAAAGAATAATTTTTTCAATACACGTGCATGTTCTTGTCAAAGAAGAAAGAAATATGGGCAATTTGGAAAAAATGGATGAATTAACATAATATTGTTAAATTTCACATGCTCTTGTCATAGTCAAAACATACAATCTTCTTCATATTCCATTGTTATTGATTTTGTTGAATGTTATATGCAATTTGCTAGGTAAACTAGAGTCATGCATAACAACTAAATTAAGTTGGGCATCTAGATTAGATTGCACCAAATGCCTTATGAGACACCTATGGTGAAAGAGGTTATTACAAAAATGTAGGATCAAGTTATATTATACCCTCAATATTTCATTTTATGTGGTATGGGATTTAGGATGGGTATTCTAATACATAACATTTTTTTTTCAAATTGTTTATCCAAAATTAAAGCTACTTTTCCATTGAATGGTAACTATATGGTTCAAAATGGACAAATATTGGAAATAATTATAGCTCAAATCCACTATGATCCAATGTATCAAGATCCTCTATACATGACACAGTTGGAAAAGACGAGGAGAAAAAATGATTGAAGATCGCAAGGGTACACTTCAATTGTTTTGGAGTATTAATCATGTGTCATTTGATGTAACTCAAACTTTTGTTAAGAACACATTGGTTGCTACCCTTGGAAATTTTGAATCATCTATTGAATATAATGAGGCTTCTATTTCGCTTTTTTATGCCCTTAGTGAAGGAGTGAGAAAGGAAACAATGAAAAATGATAATGGGCCTATTGGGGAGATATTTCAAATGCTTTTAAGTTGTTTACTTGTATATTTGGAAAAAATCACTTGTTATGTAAACTTTGTCCAACATCTGGTTGACTATATTCCTCTTGTCTTGTTTATACTTCTCAATCAAAGAGGTATTCACCATCTAAACCAAGATGTAAGTGGTTGAGCAAGATATATGTTCATGAGTATTATGAAATAATTAATGGCAAAACATGTACCTTTTGTAGAATAAATTTTACAAAGTCTACAAGACACATGATCTCATTTCACACGAATTGATGTGAACTCAATTACAGAAAATGCATAAGGTTTTGAATGTAGAAGTCACACATTAGAGGATATTGTCTTATTGATTGGAATGGAGGAGTTGTTAGTAGAAAAACGATCTAAATACATTCATATTTATTGGTTCAAATCTGTCAATTGGTCAATATCTTGCTTGCCAATGCTTTAGTACATGATCCAACAGAGTCTTCCACAAAAGTGGCATGCCTAAAATGAGTTATTTCAAAAATCAAGTCTTTAAGCAAGGGGTTTGGTCATTGCATTACTACCAATTAACATTTGCAAGAGTCATTGGCATTTGCAAATAATAAAGCTTCTTAATGTGAAAGGTCATTTTGTTTCTTTATCAAATGGTTGAAACTCTTGGAACTATTATTTTTCCTTATATTCCAAGAGTAATGGGACAACTACTTGGTTAACACTTATTTGCAAGTTTATGGATATAGTGACTAGTATTCTAGAAGAAGTTATTTGCAAGTTATGGATATGGTGACTAGTATTCTAGAAGAAGTATTTTTGTTTACTATGAGTCGAGTGTTTGTTAATCTCCTTAAATATGGGATTCCATTAAGCCCTTATATTAATACTAAGGATTTATGTAAGAGTTGTATTAACATAGGATGATAAAGGATGTGTTCCCAATAGACATTGGAAGATTATTTGTTGTATATGAAGTTGGTCTTACTTCCTTTACTATTCTAGCCTACATAGTTTGTTGCAAAAAAATGGTTTGCAAGTTCATCACACCTCTCGATCTTCTGAAGTCAATCCACAATTGACTAGGATAGTTGACTAGGAGGTCCACTAATTGGTTGACTGGGAGGTTGATTGAGGATTCAACTACGAGACCAACTGAATGGTCAACTAAGTGTTCAATTGGTTGGGCAATTAGAATAGAACATTTGCTTGGTGCATAGAACAAGGAAGAAATTAAGGATTTTGTTATGTTCCCTTGCCAATCTATGTGGACCTTATCTTTCTCACTTCAAGGGAATTGGTTACATCTTGGTGTTATTAAATGGTACTATGTGTTGATCTAAACAATGCAATGATGTGTTGTGTATGGAAATCTTTTGGTTTCCTGCACTTCTTTGTATGCTGAGCTATGCTTGGTTGTGCTTAAGTGTTATAATGGTGTATTTATACACTACATCTATATTGGAATACTAACTCTTTGATCTATCTAATCCTCAAATTCTCTTACATGATATCAGAGCTAGGCATTTGAGAACTAGCTTGGTGTCTACAAGTCTCGTGAAGGTTGTTGATGCTCCTAAACAATCAGATTTGTCTAGCAGATTGATTCATGGTTTTGACTTGTGGACTAGATCTAGGATCATATAATAAGATCATCATTATGAATTCCAAGCCAAATCCTATGGCCTTGAATGGCCACAATTATGGAATTTTGACACAAGATATGGAAACACTGTTGAAGAGTAAAGTATTGTGGTAGTTTACAAAAATTGTGGTTCGAGATCTAAAGGATGACCATACAAATTTTGTCATCAATGGGAAGAAGGATGATGTTATAGGATTCATAACAAACTGCATCTATAGGGAGATTCAATTTCATACAAGTGGGATCAACTTCCCAAATGTTGTTTAAAACAAGTTCAACTGTTTGATAAAACTAACAAAAGTCAAGTTATATATCGATTGAGAAAGAGTTGATCTCTCTGGATCATCTCTCTTTTGAAAACTATTTGTCTCGTGTAAATGAACTTCAATTGAAATGAGTGAATGCTAAAAGGATTTTCTTGAGACAAACATTCAACTCATAGAACTAATCCTAATGAATTTGAAGACCCCGTATGATGTGTTTTAATTGACATTCCATGCCAATTGGACCTCTAAGAAAGATGATGGTAAGGACTATAGCGTTGACTCTTTATATGGTTTATTGATTAGGGTGTGGGAAAAACTACTTGATGAAGGGAAACTTGAGGTAAAACAATAGACCCATTTTTGAAAGGGAAATGGTTGATAGAAGTACAAAGAAATAGGTCGATGGGAGAAGAAACACGACTGTGTTGACCATATTGATAAGAAGAAGCACAGTGATCAAACTTTAATCAAGAAAGGTAGAAAGAAGAAGGTGTTTCCATGGAGTCTCATCTCAGTGAACCTGTGACATAGCATGTGCATTCATGGGATATTAAAGAATAACTCTAATTTCACTAGATATTGACAAATACCTCCCAAAATCCTTTTATTGAACCCCCCCTTCCAATACATCTTTCCAATTAAAAAAAAAAAAAACTATTTTTACTAGATATCCCCTAATTTTACCATATACCCCTTTTTTATACTCCATGTACCCCACATGCCCCACCAATACCTACAATATATTGACTCTATTTTTTACAATTTAAAAACCCCCTTTATGAATGAACATGATAAGATATTGGTCAACAAGGTGATGCCCCCGTGCTTGCTACTATTGTGTGAAATTGGGATATATGGAGAAGTATTGTTGGTAGAAGACCAAGGACCTAGAACAAAGTTACCAACTTAACGAGAACTCTCTCGAGTTTTCATTTTTTCATAGTGGCTATTTTTACTCCCATTTCAAAAAGTGGTGCTACTAGTAGCACCCTTTTTTTTTAAAAGTGGTTAAAATTGAGACTTGTTTAAAATCACGGCCTTGACATTGCAGAGAGAACCTTGAAATGGACCATCGATTCAAAAAGTGATGCTACTGGTAGCACCACGTTTTTTGGGGGGAGTTAAACTATCACCTAATTAAAACCGTGACCTTGATCATTGACACCGCCACAAATAAAATAGTGAAAAACAACTCCTAAATCTAAAAGTGTTATTACTTGGTAATTGATTTACTAATTATTATTTTTTTAATAATTTACATTAAGGAAATAGTTAAATTGGAAAAAAAAAACACCCCTAAACAAATTATTTTTTTTTTTGGTAAAAAAACAAATTTCCTTTAAAACAAAAGAAAAAAAATTTGTTGAAAAAAGTAGTGCAAATAAAAAAAATTAATCAAAAAATTCAAAAGTGAAATGAAAAAGAGTAACTTTTAAATTTTATTTAAAGAAAAATTAAAAAAACAACCCTTAAAACTCTAAATTTAAAGGACAA